>JAJMGW010000021.1:0-129733 GCA_030582755.1 Wickerhamiella galacta | reverse complement strand
CTATTCGTGGGCAGCACCCTGGGATGTCGGTAAAACAGGAGTTCATAGATGCTGATACCCCTACAAAGGGCGCTGAAGCACTGCGCGCTCTTCGTCCGTTGGACAACGTGCTGTTGCCGGTTGAGAGACCAAAATGACTGCTGTCGCCTACCTTTTAGCTTAATTTAGAATTTAGAATATAAGTTTTTTTAATAAACTGATTCTGAGGTGCTGGCCGCTGAGGACTGAGACAGACGACGTGTACATTCATTGTGGCTGAGCAACATAGTGTAAGGAGCCGGTATATTATTTAGCAGCATTATATTTGAATTCATCGGCTATTTAACAGTTGATCATCCTTTTCTATCTACTAAAAGCATGCTGTATTATTTTTCAGATGGGTAGGAGAAGTTTTCCTGAGGAATGCGGCCCCTGTAGTAGGGAACATCGTTACCACGGTAGTATACGTCTTTGTAAAAGTTCTCTGGAGAAGTATCAGGCCACGGGGCGTCCAGTGCCTTCTTGGTCTCCTCGTCAACTTCAGCACGAACTTCCTTGTCGATGGCTTTGAGGTCCTTATCAGTGGCGACACCAAGATCCACAAGACGGGCTTTGAGACCAGTTATAGAGTCGTGGCGGGAGCGCATGTTTTGGATCTCCTCCCGCGTACGGTATGTCGTGCCGGGATCGGACATAGAGTGGCCACCGTAGCGGTATGTCTCGAATTCGAGTACCAACGGGCCCTTACCGGAGACTGCCCACTCCTTGGCGTACTTGGCGCCGAGATAGCAGGCAACCACATCCATACCGTTAATCTTGAGACCAGGGATATACTGGCCACGCTTGTAGTAGTCGGTAAGTGCAGATGAGCGCGACGCAGACGTGCCCATTCCGTACTTGTTGTTCTCACAGGCGAAAATAACAGGCACATTCCAAAGTTTGGCCATATTGTAGGCCTCAAACACCTGGCCCTGGTTAGCAGCACCGTCTCCATAAAGAGCAAATGTGACGCCACCGTCCTTCTTGTACATGTGAGCAAATGCCAGACCAAGACCCACCGGAACCTGGGCACCCACAATGCCGTTACCGCCATAAAAGTTGGGGGTGAACATGTGCATGGAACCACCCTTGCCGGAGGAGCAGCCGGTGGACCGGCCTAAAAGCTCAGCCAGAATGGCCTTGACTGTAGCGCCACGAAGGTAGGTGAAGCCATGGCATCGGTACGCGGTGATAACCGTGTCTGTAGGATTGATCGCGTTTTCAATGCCCACGGCGATCGCCTCCTGGCCGATAGACAAGTGGCAGAAACCACGAATCTCTTTGGCCTTGTAAAGAGCATCGGCAGACATCTCCATGCGTCGAATCAACGCCATCTGGCGGTACATGTTCAGGAGCTCCTCCTTGGGCATCGTGACCTCGTCAGGAGGTCCCTCACAGTCATAGGTAGCAAAACTCGACTCTGGGAGCTTTATGGTGATTTCCTCGCCACTCCCGGTGGCCATCATCCGAGCACGGACGAGCGGGCGGCTCAGAACGCGAGCATTGAAGCTTCGAATCATCTGTTGAGTAGATTACTACGCAACGTGCAAAATGAGTGGCATAGCTCTTAGGGCGGGGGTTTCGAGACACGGCTGAAGTAGGGATAGGGTGGAAAGGCTAACTTGACACATTTAGTGCTGGCTTATAGCCGTTGGCTAAAGCTTTGAGCTTTTTGCTCGCTACCTAAGGAGCACATGATCAATGGAAGATAATTAGAATAAACATTAGAATGATCTAGCGGTCAAGCCAGGAGTGACCTACTATAAATATACCAAGCAGATCTATGGGCCCATAAATTGCAACCACTTAAGTTATTCTATCAATATGCCTTTTCCTGGTCGCTGTTGTTTGGCTAGTCTCAAGTACTGATGTTGGTGTCAAGTACTGGTGTTGCTGTAAAGTACTGGTGTTGCTGTAAAGTACTGGTGTTGCTGTCAAGTACTGGTCTCTCAAGTACTGGTCTCTCAAGTACATGCAAGGGTCCTGACAGCCGGCAGTCTTGGGCAAGAAGAATGTGTTTAAGAGAAGTTGCCCCAGAGGAGCGCGTGAAATACGGATTTTACATGCATACTTTTAGTCGTGGGTAATAAATAATCAGCCGCTGTCGCTGTCAGAATCAAAGTCCTTCGCAGACAGTTCGCGCCACTGGCGCGCACGGGCTTTACTGAGATGCGGAAGGATGCCCAGGACCGCGCCCGGCGCGCCCGAGTGGCGCCGTGGAGCGATTGCTACCGGGACCAGCGGGTGCTCGAGCTTGCCGTGCTGGCACATGGTGATCTCTATGGCCAGGATGCGGTAGTAGTCGGAGTTGACTCTCCACATGTGCGGTCGCTCGAGCATCGGCGTCTCGCAAACACGATACGTCTCAAGCGGGCGGATCTCCGGGGCCTCGTGCGCCTCGTCAAGCCGCGGGTGAGGTCCCCCATGCTGCTTGCGCCTGCGCAAGAAATTCCTGAAATCGCTTTTTTCCTGGCTCCCAGTCTTGATATCATTTTTGTCGTCGCTGTTAGAATCGCTTTTGGCCTCGCCCTTGGGCTCGGGAGCTACAAAAGACAGAACCCACTGGAGCAGCCGAGGCGGCCGCGACCGAGACAAATCCTCATCGGCCACCTCGCTATCTTCAGAATCCGAGGGCTCTTTCGTCAACGATGGCGAGTTTTCCTCGGGCAACACGGACACGGATTCGAAGAGATCATGCCGGCCCAGGGGGTGCTCGAGGCATTCCTGGCGAGCCACAGGAATCCGGCGTGGGCGCTTGACCGCAGGCGTCTTCTCCAGTAGCGACACGTCCGAATCCTGCGGTGGCGGGGCGCTCTTGCGGTACCGCGGGGGGACCGGAATAGCCATGTCATTCAGCACTGCGCACAATGCCGGCGTCAGTGGTCTGCCATGCTTATCGTGAGTATATCTCATCTCCGAACCATAAGTTGCGTGTGACGTGTCACGCACAGCGAGGCCCGCAGGAAGGAAACTGGCCGACGAATAAACTAATTATTCGTTACTTAAGTGGCCGAGACGCTGCCGCCTCGCTAAGCAATGCCACATCGATAGGGCCTCGGCTGCGCTTCGCCTGCGGCAGTAGGCAGCAACTGGCGCTCTATCACCTGCAGCTAGCCGTAGCTAGTAACTCCAAAGCTAGCTAGTAACTTCAAAGCTAATCATAGGTTCGCGTCGAGTACAGAATTGAAAAATGCTGTGCTGCAAAGTACTTGCATAGCAGGACTGAAGCGACATACTGAAACACCCGGCACAACGACTTAGACATTACTTGTTTTACTGATGAAGAAAAGCATCTTGTGAAAAGGCCAAGGATGAGTCCCCGGAACTGTACTGAGCTGCCGCTTATTTGCGAGTAGCAGAGCTACTTGGATTGGCAACGTCTACTGCTCTTACCACTCTTACTACTTGCATTTCGTCTGCGCCCAGTACCAGCTGCTGAGGTGTGCTGCATTTTGCCGCTGCGCCCCTTATGCGTCGCGCTTGAGACATTCCAAATAGGGTTCGGCAAAATAGCTCCCAATGGCTGCCACAGGGCCAGTCGGCAGCACCATCACGAAAGTGTGCAGAGTTTTCCTTCAATACAGTCAGTACCATCGGGTTCAGTATATCCGGAGGTACCAGTCGAAAACAAATAGAAACAAACCAGTACAAGTTTCACAACTTTCACAGGGTTTCTATTTCTAGATAGAACTCTTGACCCTACTGTTACTGCTGAACAAGAGCCTGCTGAACAAGAGCTGCCGAACAAGAGCCTGCTGAACTAGAGTCACGATTGGCTGCAGAATTCAATTAAGCAGCTATGGTCCTTGTCCCTGTGGTTCGTGCGACTGGGATTTTCTTAATCGTGCCCGTCACGTGTTCCTCTCGGTACAGGTGAGAGAACCCTAACCGGGTCGCTCAGTTATGGGCTCCAGGCAAGAAGCGCTCGCCGCGTTTCTGGAAATCACCCAGTCGAGCGACAGGGACCAGGCCAAGCGCCTGCTTGTTGCCACCGGCTGGAACCTTGAGAAGGCGCTGGCGCTGCACTTCGAGGACCCTGCGCCTACGGCCCCCAATCCCCGTGCTGGCTTGAGTTCCACAAACTCGCCGCCATCGCCGCACGCTGCATTCCCATCGACTGGCACCTCACTCTTTGAAGAGCTCAACCGTGACATTGTTGGCGAGGCTGCGCCCCACGTCCTTCCACGCCCATCAGTGTACACCACCAAGCCATACTTTCTCGGCCTCATTGTACGCCCCTTTCAGATCGTAGCCGGCTTTTTGCACTCCCTGTTCTGCTTTGTGTCATACTGGATCCCTCTATTGCCGCGCCTTACTGGGTACAACCCTCAATTGCCTTCGCGCGCAGTTGCCGACCAGCTCGACCCGAAGCGGGTAGCAGCGCGCTACGCACGCAGTTTCGAGGAAATGTTTGGGCCCAATGAACTGCCGTTCTCTGAGGGTAGCTATATGGATGCGCTGAGCAAGGCAAAGAACGATCTCAAGTACCTTGTTATGCTCCTGACGAGCCCCTACTCTGAAACAGGAGGCGAAGCGATCAAGGTGCTCATGGATCCGCGCGCCACTGCGCTTCTCAAGCGAAACGATGTTATTTTCTGGGCAGGTTCTGTGCACGAGACCGAGGGGTACCAGCTAGCAAATGGTTTGAACGTAACAAAGTTTCCATTTGTGGGTCTGGTCGGTCCAAGCCCGAAAACGCCCCAGTCCAGCACTGTCATCATGGAGGTGCTGGCCAAAGCGCCAGGAGGGTACACGTCCGTAGAGCAGTTTATGCGGGCCGTTGATGAGAACATGGACAGCCACAGCCCCAAGCTGTTAGCACTCCGGCTCAGTCGGGACAGAGCGGGTTCTGATCGTCAGATCCGCGCGGAACAGGATTCGGCATACGAACGCAGTCTTGCGCGTGACCGGTCCCGTGCAGAAGAGCGCCAACAGCAAGAACTTGCACAGCGCGCCGAGGAGGAACTACAAAGGCAGGCTCGCGACGGCTACGCTGGCAAACTCGAACAGTGGAAAAAGTACAGGGCACATGAGTTTGCTTGCCGTGGTAACATCCCAGATGCAGCCCGTATAAGAATAGGCATGCCATCTGGCGAGCGCATTGTGGGCAAATTTGCCGGTACAGACCCGGTTCGTACCATCTATGAGTACGTGCTCTGTCATGGCGTCGAAGAAGAGCGCATCCCTGCTCCAACGGACTTTGTACCGCAATTTCCGTTCAAACTTGTGAGTCCCATGCCGAGGCGGGTCCTTGATGCTAGCACGACAGAGATCCAAACTGTGCCTGAGATCTGGCCCAACGGGTCGCTGCTGATTGACGAAGACGTCGACGAGGAAGTTTGATGAGCAAGAAGCTTGAAGTATTCAAGTGCTGAGCTCTCTATAAGTCATATAATTTAAATCACTGCATGCTTATTGAGGGAAGCGCCACGGAGCAGACTTGGACGTGACTTGGAGTCGTTTCTACGTTTGTTGTGTTTGCTTTTGCTTGCCATATACTGTGGATATACTGTGAAGGATGATTCGGTCGAACACCAACTCGCTACAGCAACATAGCCTTAGCCTTAGCGTTGGCAACCTCCGGCAACATGTGATAGCCAATCAACTGCCGTACGGGTGAGATCGCAGCAGTGCTATATGTATGGCAATTACACTACAGACCCCTCGACCCAACGCTCAGATAGTCGCATTAAAGTAATCACCCGTTTCAAACACTCCACCCCAAAGTGCTCCGCAGACACCGTCCAAACTCAACGGAGCAGTCACGTGACGCAATCGATAATGTGTAGGCAGCCCACGGTTTTTCTTTCTTTTCATGGTGCAAATTGATTTGGAAGAGATCAGAGACACCCTCGTCGACGTTGCTCACACGGCAGGTGGAGTGATCCGCGCCAAGAGCGGCAGAGTGTCGTTCGACGACAAGAAAAATGCTGTTGATCTGGTCACCGAGGTCGACAAGGCGGTGGAAGATCTCGTTTCGACCATCCTCAAGACAAAGTATCCCCACTTCCAGTTTATGGGCGAGGAGACGTTTGTGCCAGGCCAGTCAAAACTCACAGACGAGCCCACGTTCATTGTGGACCCAATCGACGGGACCACCAACTTCATCCACTTCTTCCCGCACTCGTGCATCTCTCTCGGGTTTGCAGTGAACAAGAAACCCGTGGTGGGCGTGATCTATAACCCTTTTCTGGACCAGCTCTACACGGGCGTCGAGGGCAAAGGCTCTTTCCTCAACGGCACACGTCTGCCGCTGCGTGAACCGGGCGCGCTGTCACTACAGGGCTCCCTGTGCGCCATTGAGTGGGGATCTGACCGTGACGGACCCAACTTTAAAAATAAGGTCGCGACTTTCGAGTCGCTGGGCAAAAGTTTGGCCCAGGGGGGCGGCTTCGTCCACGGTTTCCGCAGCATGGGCTCAGCAGCCCTCAATCTCGGGGCTGTGGCTGCAGGCGCCATCGATTCGTACTGGGAAGGTGGTTGCTATGCCTGGGACGTGTGTGCAGGCTGGGTTATTTTGACCGAGGCCGGAGGTATTATGGTTTCCGGTAACAAGGGCGACTGGAACCCACCTGTCACCAACCGCATCTACCTGGCCGTTCGTTCTGCTCCCAAGACAGAGCAGAAAAAGTACGTAGAGTCATTTTGGGGCCATCTGGCTGGAGACCTCGAGTACACACACTAATTTGCTTTCTCAACCCTAGCTCTCTTTACACGTTGAGATAGATAAATATTATGACTCGCCAAATGCTACTTCTTTCGGCAGCCGAAACGAAACGCAATACATTTCTTTTGTTGGGGCCACTTTGCGGACGTCGTGAAACCTCATTTTATCTGCAGGCACCGGGTGGTCCAGTGCCAATGAAATCCGCTCCGCCAGTGCTTCGTACACCTTCTCTGCTGACGGCTCAGGCTCTGTGGGTGCGTGCTTAAAGAAGCAATGCACATGAATGGTGGGCAAGTCGAATGCCTGGGCCCCTGGGACGTTGCGGTAGAGCCCGCTAAATGCATCTAGAAACTCAATTGCCGAGTCAGGCAGGTTCATAACGTAGTGGCTGAAGAACTTCGGCACTTCAAGCTCTACCGGTGGCGGCGCCGGCCTGTTCCTATTGGTTTTTTTACTGGGTAGAGTGATCACCGGCGTGTGTTGCTGGAACTTGAGAAGCCGCTCGGGCGACCTGCGGATAAACTCCCGGCCGTCTTCGTTGAAAACATACACAAGATCGTCGACCTTGTTGAGGGCGACATTGTTCTCCATGGCAGCATAGCTGTCGGGATTCAGGTCGCTGGCAAACACCAGCACGCCCTTCTTGCCCGCAGGAACCGCAAAAGGACCCACGCCGGCGAATGGGTCACAAACAGCCTCGCCGCTCTTAAAGAGCGACACCAGCCGCTCGTGTTCGCGATGCAGACGCGAGTTCCAGTACACCTTTGAGAAATCGAACCGGAACCGGCATCCAGACTCGTGCTGCTCGACAAGAAAGTCATCTGGCGCGCCCGCAATAACCTCCATATCAAATGTGCGGTACACTGCGTGGATGGAATCCAGCTTGTTCACCACTGTGCGCACAGCTGGGTTTTTGTCGAGGATAACCTGGCCAATAAGCTCCTTATAAGGCAGAAACTGGTCGCGCAGATTGATGTGCGCAATGTGGCCCACCACCGTGAACCCAGACGGAATATCGCCGAGATCGGCTGGGAGCACTGAGTGCAGCACTTCTTCGGTGGTCCAGTGATCGTATCCCAGTTCAAGACGGTAGGTCTCGAATTCAGCGTCGGCCTGGTCCAGGATATCTCGAGTAGCCTGGCTGAGCTGAGACTTGTCGGTGACCGCGGGATCAAATAAAACAGCACGCTCGCTGCCTTTCTTGACCACCCTGGTTACTCCGCGGAGGTCGAGCAGGTCACCTGGCGGGCTTGTTTTAGCAAGCTGGCCAATGAACACAGGGTTCACCTTGGCCATGAGCAGCGGCAGCCATACGCTAAACTTAGAGCGGTCGAGAATGGCCATTCCAGGATTGGCCGGAGGGCGGAGGCCCGTCATGCGCCAGAATATTTTGTCCAAAATTGGTCGCTTAACTAATTTTTCATTTGAGATTTCGGGGGCCATGAGCAGCAGCAGCGGCGAGGGCACCGACAGCGAGGCGGAGGCCGTTCTCAGCAAGACGGGACTAGTGACGCCAGGTGAAATTGTCACGTCCGACTCGGTGTGGATGCGCGGCCACGGCACCTACTCCAAAGACGACGTCACATACTCGGCAGTCGCCGGCTCCATTGAGCGGGTGAACAAGTTGTTGAGCGTGCGTGCGCTTCGCGGAAGGTACATACCCGTGATTGGGGACCACGTAGTGGGTCGTGTAACTGAGGTTGGTAACCGGCGATGGAAGGTCGACATCGGCTCAAGCCAGGACGCCGTGCTGCAGCTGGGTTCCGTGAACCTGCCCGGTGGTATTCTGCGGCGCAAGAGCGATGACGATGAGCTTCAGATGCGCGAGTTTTTGAAGGAAGGCGATCTGTTGAACGCCGAGATCCAAAACCTCTACCAGGACGGTGCAGCGGCCCTGCATACCCGCTCGCTTCGGTACGGCAAGCTGCGCAACGGCGTATTCTGTCGCGTGCCGTCCGCGCTGGTCATGCGGCTGCGCACGCAGGTGTACCGGCTTGCTGGCGGCGTCGAGATGATTCTTGGAGTCAATGGGTTCATCTGGATCCGCAAGGCCGAGGGCAGCGAGAGCGCGGCACCCATGGACGTGTCCATCACGCGGCTGGAGCAGGAAACAAACACTATGGAGATCTACAAAGACGCAAACGACGAGATCTCGCCGCTGGTTCGGCAGAACATCAGTCGGTACACAAATTGCATTACGGCGCTGGTCCGGCATGAGGTGGGGCTCAACGAGGAGCGGCTTCGCGCTACTTACGAGGCCAGCCTAGCCTACTCTGATGCGGGCGCCATTCTGGATATTGCGGTGCAGGATGAGCTAGTTAAGCAGGCCCTGGCGGCCTGAGGCTTGAGGCTTGAGGCTTTTTGGGCTCAGGTTACTTTGAGCACATAGAAATAAATAGTGCCGAAATGGTACGTCGTCTCGTACTCGATCGGCAGGCCACTGTCTTTGACGATCTTGCTGATGTCGAGGTTCCATCTACATCCCCATTCCTTGGCGCGCTCGGCCGCGCGCTCGTCCATGCGTTTGTTCATAGACTCGTAGGACCCGCGGCCGTGCTCGAGGAGCACAATGTGCCCCCCCGGTCGCACGAGCTTGGCCATGTTCCGCAGGGCCGCGTCAGGGTCCTCGTGCGAGCACAGCCCGAACGATTCGTAGACGGTGTCAAACTTTTGGCCAGAGTTGCCGGCAAGCTTGGCCAGATCCTCAGCATGGCCACGCACAAATTGCGCATTCTCAAAGTTCGGATACTTTTTGTCGAACTTGTCTCTAGCTACCTCCAGCATGGGCTCCGACGAATCCAGCAGAGTCAACGAGCGGACCTGGTCCGGGTGCAAATACGGGAGATTCCGGCCGGTGCCGCAGGAAACCTCGAGGGCATCGCCGCGGACATACTTCATGAGTTTTCGGCGCATCCACCAGATGTACGACGTCAGCTCTTCGAGCCAGATCTTCGAGTCGTACTCCTGCGCCAGCTGGTCATAAACCGGAGTCGTGTCATGCGGGGCCACCACACCCGATACACCCTCGTTCCCGGCCTCCGCACCCTCGGTTCCGGGTTTTTTATAGGGATTGGGCGCTCCTGTGGCCTTGTATTTAGTCTCCTTCAGGTACCGCAGCCCGGCAAAACCCGCAAGTCCATACAAGACAATGAGTGCGGCAGCAATTATCTTACGGTTTCGGGGGTTATTCGCGAACTCCTGCCACCGCGTGGCCGGCTGCGTGGGGGCTCGGGGCCGGGCGCCAGCATTTTGTCGAAACCACTGTGTGGTGGTCGAAAATGGCGACCGCCGAACAAGCTGCCGGGGCGTTGTGCAGAACGCTGTCCGCTGATATAGACGGAACATCAAGTTTCCAAAAAAAAGTAAAATGAATGCAAAACCTGCCGGCCACCTCTTTTCGCCAGACAAAAGGTGCTGATGGCGTAAGCAGCCTTTCCAACAGCGCAATGAGTGACATGGACACGCGCTTGTACGTGCGGCCGCTCCCTATGAGCATCCGCACCGCGGACGTGGAGGACTTGTTCGGCAAGTTTGGAGAACTGGTGGACGTCAAGGTAATGCGCGGCTACGGGTTTGTAGAGTTCCGCGCAGCAGAGGACGCCGGTAAGGCCATCACTGACCTCAACGGTCGCGACTTTGAGGGTGAGCAGCTCACCGTGGAGTACTCGCGGCCGCGGCGCGCGAGAGACGACCGCGGTCTGCCTCCTCGGGAACCGCGTGAGCCGCGCGAGCCGCGCGAGCCCCGTCTGGTAGCCACCCACCGTGCGCGGGTGACCGACTTGCCTCCCGACGCCAGCTGGCAGGACCTCAAGGACTTTGTGCGCAGTGCCGATGTGGAGGTTGCGTTTACTGACGTGTCGCGTTCGCGTGACGGTACTGGCATTGTCGACTTTACTTCTAAAGAAGACCTGGACCGCGCGCTTTCTGACCTGGGAGACAGGGAGTTCAAAGGTGTGAAAATTACGCTCGAGGAGGACGAACGGGGCCCCCCTCCCCCGCGCCCTCCTCGTGAGCGGCGCCCGCCCCGGTTCGGTGACCGCCCCCCTCGGTTTGACCGGTATAGCGGTGGTGGTGACCGTTACGGCGATCGCGGTCGTGATCGCTACGACGACCGGTATGATCGCGGTCGTGACCGCTATGATGACCGCTACGACCGTGGCGGTGACCGTGGTGGTGACCGCGGGGACCGCGGTGGCTTCCGCGGAGGTGGACGTTTCCGGGAGCGTCGCGATTACCGCGACTACCGTGGCCGGGACCGATCGCGGTCCCCCCGGCGCTACGATGACCGTGACGACCGCTATGACAGCCGCGATGGCCGTGACAGCGGCCGCTTTGAGCGCGATGGTGATGGCTACGACCGCCGCGATGCTCCTGAAGGTGAATCCAGAGGAGACCGGGGCGATGCGTCCTCTGCGCCTCCTCCCCCACCCGCGGCTGAACCTAAGGCAAGAGACCCGTCCCCGCCTCGCCACACCGACGACGCTGAACCGTCGTGGTAGGTGGGATTGGTTTGCCTAGATATAATGTAAGGATCCATTGTAGTAGTGGCTTGTCAGGATGAATTTCCCGGATAATGCGATAAATTGGTGGGCAGTGAGTGTGGGGCATGCTGAAGGTTTCTGGGCTTGGCTGAAGGGTTCCGGGCTTGAACTAGGTGTCAGCTAGCACCGTTCGCCCGTCGTACCGATTCATTTGGCGGAGTTTGGGAGTTTAGGACAGTTGGAACAGTTTGGGATAGTCCGTTGCTCTTTGTTCGTCTCCAGCTCGCGCTGCGCGACTGGCTGTCGGCAGAGCTGGTCTGAGTTACCACGACGGCTCGGCCGAGAGTACTGCTGGCTTGCCGTTAGACAGCTCCCTTGAGTTTTCTAGAACAGTCTCATCTTCATCTCTGTTGGCTGATGGACCAGCCACACCTGTAATTTAAATGTACATACACTGACGATCTAGGATTAATTATTTATGACTTGCTAGGCGTTGCTTCTTTTTGTCTTTGCGACGCAGCCCTTTCATGCCTCCCTTGAGACATTCTGCGTAGCCCTGCCAGAAAAGTTCCAGCTTGTCTGCGGGTACAGTCGTGGACACCTTTGTTCGGCGGCTTTTGTCTCGCACGCCATCGCTGGCCCGGAACAGGACCGCATAAGGGGATGCTGCGGCGTCAAGCTGCGCATCGGGGCCCGTACGGGAGAGACGTTTCTGCTCTAGGTACACAGAGCCCGTGTCCTCCGCAACTGCGAACAGTTGCCGCACCGTCTCTAAGAACTCGTCGTTCCCCAGCCGTTTTTGCATTAGTAAAGGAGTAGTGGAGAAGCACCAACTAGGGGTGGTGAAGGGGAGCGCGCGAGCAGGCAACAAGACCAGATTGAGCGAGGACCGCCCACAGAATGGAATAGCCCATGACCAGGCCGTCTCCGGTCGCCGAGATCCACGTCGGTGGTGCCGGAGGCAGGGCCCCATCACGTCGCATCGTCGGGTAAGGGCTGCAGCTGCATCTCGTTTCGCTGAGGACGTGCCGCGGGCCTGCGACACTCGCGCGGATATGGATATTCTGCAGGACGTCATGCCACGGTGAAACGCTCGGGACATGTAATGCTCCGCGTCCATCGTCATCTCCACCTCCGCAGCTCGGAAGCATGTGATCCGGGGTGGCTTACCGGACGCTGAAGAAGACACTCAGCATTCTCCCACCGCCATGGCCAGCACCTTTGATGTGGTTGTGGGGCTCTTTGTGGCTGCGCTGGTCGCGTACCTCGCGAGCAAGTACTTCGGCGGCGGCGAGCCCCAGGTAGATAGTTTCACGTCGGCAATGAATGCCAGTACCCTTGGTGGTGGCGACAAGCGGGACATTGTGGCCAAGATGGCCAAGAATGGCAAGAATGTCGTGGTGTTCTACGGCTCCCAGACGGGCACCGCCGAGGACCTGGCGTCCAAGCTGGCCAAGGAGATGTCGGCCAAGTTTGGCTTCAAGACCATGACTGCCGATCTCGAGGATTACGACTACGAGAATCTCGACACGTTTCCCGAGGACAACCTAGCGGTGTTCTGCATGGCATCCTACGGAGAGGGTGAGCCCACGGACAACGCGGCTCCGTTCTGGAGTTTCCTGTTTGATAGCGAGCCGGAGTTCTCCAACGGCCCTTCGATCGAGAACCTGCACTACGCCGTGTTCGGTCTCGGCAACAACACGTACGAGAAGTTCAACGAGGTAGGTCGCACCCTCGACAAGCGCCTGGCTGAACTGGGTGGCCACCGCGTCGGCGAGTACGGCGAGGGTGACGACGGTGATGGATCCATGGAGGAGGACTTTTTGGAGTGGAAGGCGAACTTCCTTTCCACTCTCAAGAGCGAGCGCGGTCTGGAAGAGCGTGACTACGTCTACGAGCCAACCCTCGAGGTCGAGGAGGCACTCGATGTGGCGTTCGAGGACCCCTCTGTGTACGTGGGCCAGCCCAACCAAAACCACCTGGAAGGTGTGCACAAGGGCCCATTCAACCAGATGAACCCCTTCCTGGCGCCCATCAAGGAGACTTACGAGCTCTTCAACAGTGCGGAACGCAACTGCGTGCACTGCGAGTTCGATATCGGCGACTCGGGGCTCAGGTACACAACGGGGGACCACCTGGCCTTCTGGTGCCAGAACTCGAACGAGGAAGTCGATCGCTTCCTTGAGGCATTTGGGCTTTTGAAAAAGCGCGACGAGGTCATCACCATCAAGCCACTGGACAATACCGCGCAGCTCCGTATCCCCTCGCCCACCACCTATGACACTGTCGTTCGCTACTTCCTGGAGATCAATGGCCCGGTTTCTCGTCAGGTGCTTTCTAACATTGCTTCTTTTGCCCCTTCCGAGGCCACTAAAAAGAGGGCCAAGGCTCTGGGTGGCGACAAGGACCTGTTTGCCAAAGAGGTGTCTTCCCACTACTACAACCTTAGCCGCCTGCTGTTGCACCTGTCAGACGGCAAACCGTGGGATGTACCATTCAACTTCATCGTGGAAAATATCCCACACATTCAGCCTCGCTACTACTCGATTTCGTCCTCGAGTGGTGAGGACAAGTCCACCATCTCGATCACGGCCGTCGTAGAGCGCGCCCGCCCCGCGGGGAGCAACTTTGTTCTCAAGGGTGTTGCGACCAATAAGATCTTCGATATCTTAAATACGGCAAGCTCCAAGAGTGCTCGCAACTACAAGCTCGAAGGCCCTCGGGGTACGTGGCAATCAGGAAGCATTCTCAAGACGCCGGTCAGTGTACGCCACTCCAACTTTAAGCTACCGACCAAGGCTGAGACGCCCATTATTATGGTTGGTCCAGGAACTGGAGTCGCTCCTTTCCGTGGGTTTATTCGCGAGCGCGCTCACATTGCAAAGGAAAAGCCCATAGGCAAGGCGCTCTTGTTTTTCGGCTGCCGCCAACGCAGCGAGGACGCGCTCTACTCTGAGGAGTGGCAGAAGTACTCCAAGCCTGCCACCGATGGCAAGATCGATGGGACCTTTGGTGCCGACGACTTCCTTGAGGTTATCAACGCGTTCAGTCGCGAAAAAAACACAAAGGTGTACGTTCAGCAGCGCATGAAGGAGCACGCGAAACTAGTCAACGCTTTGTTGGAGAATGGTGCATATTTCTACGTGTGCGGTGATGCTAGCCATATGGCTCGCGAAGTTCAGAGCACTCTGTCGCAGATCCTCTCCCAGGAGCGCAAGATCGACTTGGCCGAGGCGGATCAGCTAATTAAAAAGATGAAGGCTCGCAACATCTATCAAGAGGATGTCTGGTAGATATGATAAATATAGACTTTATATGATAGGACACCCACCGTGCCATCTATATAGCCTAGTACTAGTACTGTAGCTGAATCATCGCATCGCCATGCTTCGTGCGATACGAGCCGGTGCGATTGTGCGCAGGCCCGCATGCTTTACATGGTATCGTAGGAATTTATCAGAGCTTGGTACCACTGGTAGACCACCTCTTCAAGATATTGCCTCTGTTGCTGAGCCATATGATGTAGTCGTGCTGTATGGATCACATACAGGAACCTCCCGCGAAATAGCCCATACCTTCGCCAGAGAGCTCAGATGGCGTCTCAAACTCAATGTTTTGGATACAAGCCTGGATACTTGTACATACGAAAGTCTCGGAGATCTGCCGGCGTCTAAGTTGGCCATCTTTATGATGTCCTCGTACGGAAAGGGAGGGCCTACCAGTAGTGCCCAAGATTTTTGGGACTCAATTTTCGGTGAGAGCAGCCCGGTTGACCTGAAGAACCTCAATTATTCGGTGTTTGCGCGGGGGAACTCCCTGTACTCAACTTACAACTTTGCAGGTATCCTGGTGGACAAACGCTTGCAAGCACTGGGCGCGGTTCGGTTTTCCAAGCTTGGAAAGTCTGATAAAATGAGCTCTGATGCTGAGGATGAATACTTCGAGTGGAAAGAGGCCGTGGTGACCCAGTTGAGAGAGCGGTGGCAACTCGAAGAATCGCCATACAAATACATTCCCTCGGTGACCATTCAAGAGAACTGTGACTACGAACAGACATTTCCAACTATGGAGTCGCTCTCCATGTTAAGCTCTGATGGAGCTACTCCACAGCTGGTGCCGCTGTGTGTAGATGAGTCCCAGGACAAGGATGGGAGGTCCTTTTTGAATATCTCGGCAGATCTCAGCGAAACGTCTCTTAGCTATGATACCGGAGACTACCTTTTAGTATGGCCACAGAACCCAACCCGTGACGTCAACGTGTTTCTGCGTGCTGTGAATCTCCAGAATAGAGCCGATATGCCTATCCTAGTAAATTCTCGCTGGACTACTACATACAGACAGTTGGTCACTCATTTTGTGGACATCAATGCCCAGATAACCAGAGAGCGTCTTTTTCTTATGGGAAACTTTGCACCAAATGATGATACAAGGAAAATTGCCCAATGGGCAGCCTCATCTGAAGATCTCTTTACCCATCTTGTAAAGCGTGATATTACTTTGGGAAGAGCTATGCTCGATATTTCAAATGGCATAAGCTGGAATCTTCCAAATACTGCTATCTTGGACTTGATCCCTCCGTTAGCCCCGCGATACTTCAGTATATCGTCATCTCGTATTGTCGAAAGCTCCAAAGCTACTCTTGGTATCGTTGTCGAGAAAGACGGCGAATTTGAAGGACTTGCAACGAATTTTCTGAAACGATTGGCACCAGAAGGACCTGTTAAGATTCCTGTGACCACTGCTAGTTCAACTTTCAAATTACCGTCAGATCCGTCGCTGCCGGTGATCATGATAGGTATTGGCACAGGAATCGCGCCTTTTAGAGCATTTGCTAGTGAGAGGGATAAGCTAGCGCAGAGCAAAAAGGTAGGTCCTACCGTCCTTTTTGCAGGCTGTCGCGACCCGTCATCTTTCATATATAAGGAAGATTTCGATGCAAGTGCAACCAAGGTGTTTCCGGCCTATTCAAGAAGCAACAATAAATGCTATGTTCAAGATGTCATAAAGGCGAATAAGAACGAAGTCTACGACCTGATACAACAAGGTGCGTATGTGTATATCTGTGGTGCGATTAGGAAATTGAAAAGACACGCGCGCACTGCTGTAACAGAGGTCATTGCCGAGTGTGAAAATATCTCTTTTAAGAAGGCTGAAAGTCGCTACAAGCAGATAAAGAGAGCGGGAAGAGTTATTATAGATACGTGGTGATTTTACATTTTACATGAAGACTACATTCCCTGTAGCGGACAAAAACGATGCTTCTATGTGCTTTAGGCGTCCCCGAACATGTTTATGATTGCTGTTGCATCATAGCTGTCGGAGGGATCGTTTCGCCGAGATACTTTTTTTTCGAGTCTTTTACGACTGCGTGCTCGCGTTTCGTCGTCCGTTGGGACGATGCGGCACATAGACAGAAAGTCCAATACTATTCCTCGTCGTAAGCGCAAATTGTGGGCTGCAGATAACGATCGGTCCAGCTCTTCGAGAGATTCGACACTCACATCTCCAATGAGGTCTTTGAGTCGCATGAGCATTAAACTTGCCTGGGGCTGCATTCTTTCGTATATTAGAGCGAGCACGTTTCCAGCTTCCACATGGGACTCATAGAAAAACGGATCGGAAAGGATTTGGAGGCAGGTAGGGAGAATCTCACCACTAACAAAATCGGCTACCGAAGGATGCTTCAAAATATTTGTTCCTGGAGCCAACAAATAGCTCAGATTGAGGCACGTATTATAGCAACACCGGCTATCTTTGAACAGCATAATGCTACTGATGAGTTTGAAAATTGACAAAAGAATCTCTGGGTTCGCCATACAGGCTTCTCTGACGGCTATTTTGTGCTCGCCGGGTTCTGGCTTTACCAGGTCCATGAGCAACCGGACCACAATTGCCGTCAGCTGACGCAAAAGATGTTCATCCATCATTTCCTCGCTGAGATCCTCCTCCTTCTCTATCCGATCGTCATCCATGAGCTGGAACCCAAACTCAGACTGCGTTTGCCACTTTTGGACTAGCACCTCATTTATCTTGAGTAGAAAAGGAGGCAGAAAGTCACCCAAAAACCTGTACAAAAGGGGCTCGGGGCAGTTTCTAACCGCGTTCCGAACTACAAGTGAGATCATATGGCGCCAGCAATGGCTGGTGATTCCTACCGTATTGCTTCCCGCCAGTGCTTGATATAGCATACCGCCCATACCATCAATCTCAAACATGGTTTCGTTTAACTGCGTAATTGAACCCAGTGTCAAGAAGGCGTACTCTCGTGTGTAGCGTATAATATGTCCAACCGAGTCGGCAAAGTCACGTAAAGTTTTAGAAGCCTCCAAGCTCTGATTCTCGAATTCGTCGCGTGTCTGCATGGACACCCCAGCCTGCCAAAAACGCTCAGTGCAGGATATTTTTACAAACGTGCGCACTTCTGGCGGTAGAGACACCCAGTTCTCCGGGTTATGATAGGCAATGATCTGGGTGATCAACTGCAATATGTGAGGCAAGATTGGCTGAACCCGTGGTTTCCACATACCGAGTAAATGCAAATATTCTGGTGACTTGTGTTCAAGCCGCTCAATAGTGTACTGGATAAATATTCGAGACGGCCGAATGGGAAATATGGCCTGCCATTTCTGTTTCAGCTCAGCTTTCAATTCACGACCCTGCTCGTCCATGGGGGTTTCGAGTAAATTGGTGTCACCTGTGATACCGCGGGACCTAAAGTATTCCGCAATTCTCACAATACCCACGCGTTCCATGAACCACTCCAAGTCCATAAGGCCCTTCATTGTAGATTCCTCGGTCCACGAAGAGAACACTGGGTCTACGATGGCAGAAAACTTTTCTGCCTTGTTAGGGAGTGACGATCGCTGAGATACCACTAGCAAAAATGACTTGAAGCTGACACTCTCATGTTCCTGAACTTTGCCACTGGCCAGCAGTTCGGCAATAACTCGCTCCAAGTCGCCATATATTTGTACTAATGCCTCTGGGATCATGTATGCCAATCTGTTGAGTTCGGTTCCGCTGGCTGCGCGTAAATCACGGACTCGTTCTCTATCTTCGTCATTTCCAGGCAGGTCTGGTGGATAATCGAAGGTGGCAGCAGCAAGAACACGCTCCAAAATACGAAACACAACCTTGTACCGCTCTTTAAGGAGAGGGGCAAACTGCACCAAGCTTTCCACTATTTTGCGATGAAGATCGGTGTCAACGACTTGAAGGTTGATCATTTCTTCGCACCACTCGCTAACAAGTTCAAGAATCTGGTCATTTAATGCCTCACGATCAGATTCAGAGGCCCACAGCAGCCAGCGAGAGACACCACGAAGTGCCGCCTCAACCACCATAATTTGGCCGGACGCGAGGATGTAAGCTGGATCCTTGTGATCTAAGTTCGGTTGGTTCATGGCTTGCCACCCCAGCTGGCTCTCAAATAGGTTCGACATTCCCTGGTGTAGCCAATGCAAGGACGGCAGCGGGATGCGGCAAACGATAAGCCTGACAATGTCTTCCATGTATTTTCTGTAATTCCCGTAGAAAGACTGCGCCTCTGGCTCCGAGTCGAAGTCGGCGTCCATGAACTTGTGTGAGACATGGTCAGCAGGCATATTGGAATAGTCGATGCATCGCTCGGCCGCCGCATGAAGTAGCGCTGGAAGTATATCTTCAACGTCCTTGCGGGATACGAGGCTCTCTAACCGCAAAAGTGAGCCCCAAAACTGAATGGAGAAGCTTGACGCCATCAGACTTGGATGCTGGGCAATTTTGAGGATGAGCGCGAAGTAACCAGCAAAGTCTGTCTGGGGCGGCAGTGGGAACTTGGGCGAATCTAAATATTCGCCCAGGCTCATTACAAGTTCGATGAACTTTTTGAGAAACACGTTTTCTTCATCGTCAATATTGTCCGGATCAATATTTATACTGTCATAAACCGAAGTAAGCCAGTTGATACCTTCTGGGAGGAACATTTGTCCCACGATACTGTCAAAGTCTTGGGCGCGCGAGTAACCACGCGTAAATAGAATGTAGACGCAGTCGCTACTGAGGTTGCGCACCTGTACCGACATACTCTTAACGCATGGAAGTAAGTGTTGCAGCATATTGACACGGACTATGCTCCGCGGTATGGCCCAGAACAGACATGACTTGAGCGTTTCTAAAAGACGCCGGAGAAGACGCTCTGACTCGCGGCTGTTGTCGTCAGAAAGCTCACGGAGAGCGTTTGACCACAGTTGAAGCCAACCTTCATCTCCCGCCCGAAGCATCTGCAATTGCGGGACCCGGGCGTCGTAGACTTCGCCAAGGTCTGGGGCTGGAGTAATGATCTCTGTACATTGCGTGCTCAGAATCGCCGAGCGCCTGGAGGCGACCGGGTCATCGAGCATGTAAAGGTCTTCGAAAAGCGTTCGCAGAACGCTGAGAGACAGCTCGCGAGTCGCGGAACTCTGGTTCCAGAGGACTAGCAGCTGTTTATCCATGTCAACCCAAGCATCTGAGATAACCACATCATCATTGGCATGGTCCACGTGCGTATCGAGGCCCCAGACGCGTTTGGCAATTGCTACCCACAGCGATGCGATTTTCTCCAAGATGTAGTGTGGATCAGTTGATGTGACTGCAAAGGCTAGATTCACCACCCAGTCGCGAATAGCTATGCGCTTGTCATCGGGGTACTCGATATAGTGGAACTGAATGACGTGCTGGAGGAGTGACAGCCCAAAATGGCGGATGATACCGATGCTGCCCTGTTGGTCAGGCGACGCCAGCGTCCAGCCAATAAGAGCCGCATCGTCACGTTGTTTAAGGCTGTCAAGCAGCTCTTGCGCGGCATGGCGCTCATCTGGGCTCGACGAGGGCCGGTGCACGCGCTCAAGCGCGTCAACGATCTGGCCCAAGCTTTGCGAGTCCATTGAGCTGCCTCGCGATGATGATAACTCAGCAGATCTCAAAAGGTGATTATTGAGTTGTGCCACACAGGGTTGAGGCGTTATTAGAGTTCACGGTGGTGCCGGCAACTTCTGCTATCACTTCTACAAGTTGTACAATCTGTAAACGAGCGCGCACTCTCTGTAAGAGCCGCACTCTCGCGGGGCCTCAAGATTACAGAAATATCGTTCCGAAATACGAGTCCACAGCTGTCTCCCAGACGCTGTGGACCCACTATCTATGGCACATGGTTTCTTTATTGCTGTTGCTGGTCTGTTGGTGGTACTTTATATGATCGGTGCCATTTAGACGTTAGACATTGCAGCCGTCTTACAAATCTGACTCGAACAGCTCGCCATGACCGGCCGGTTCGTGCTCAAGGATGCGATTGACGTTCGCAAAATGGGCATGTCGGCCACGCGCTACCGGCACGAGCCATCAGGCTTGGTCCATCTGCACGTTCAGCGCCCAGACGAGAACCGCGTGTTCTCGTTGGCATTCAAAACGAACGCACCGAATAAAACGGGTGTGCCGCACATTCTCGAGCACACGACGCTGTGCGGATCTAAAGAGTACCCTGTGCGCGACCCATTTTTCAAAATGCAGACAAGATCTCTGGCCAATTTTATGAATGCAATGACAGGCACAGACTACACGTACTATCCGTTCGCCACCACGAATCAGAAAGACTTTGAAAACCTGCAGAGCGTCTACATGGATAGCGTATTTGATCCCCTACTGCGGGAGCTCGACTTCAACCAGGAGGGATGGCGCCTTGAGCACGAGATCACCGACGACGCCACCAGTCCGATCATTTTCAAGGGCGTGGTGTACAACGAGATGAAGGGACAGATGTCGATGCCCGCGTACCACTTTTATGTGTCGTTTTTCCAGTCTGTGTACCCGTCGCTGCAGTACTCGGCTGGCGATCCGAAGTATATTCCTGACCTGCGCTACCAGGACCTCGTGCAGTTCCACAGGGACAAGTATCAGCCGAACAACTGTTTCACCTTCAGCTACGGCAACTTTGATGCGCAGGAGGCGGTGGCCCAGCTGGAAACGTATCTGGACAAGCTAGGCGCAGACCAAACCCCGCGCCCTCCAGCCGCCGTCTTGGAGCCGATCGCGCTCACCAGCAATAAAAAGGTATCAGTAGAGGGCCCTGTAGACCCCATGTTCGACGGCAACAAGCAATACAAAGTGTCGCTCACTTGGTATGTGGGCAAGCCTCAGGATCTCGTCCAGACGATGGCGTGGAGAGTGCTCTCTCTGCTGTTGGTAGATGGGCACGCGTCGGCGTTTTATCAGAGCCTCATTGACACGGGCATTGGCTCCGAGTTTACTGTCAACAGCGGTGTCGACGAAACCCCGGGCCAGACCATGTTCACGATTGGCCTCCAGGGTCTTTCCCACGACGCCATTGACAAATTCAAGGCCACAGTTTTTGATACTTTTAAGATGCTTATCCAAAACGGGTTCCCGAAACAGCGCCTTGATGCTATTATCCACCAAGCTGAGTTTGCTGACCGTGAAATCGATGCCGGCTTTGGCCTGTCACTGCTATCGCGTACGGTGCAGAGGGCATTCCACCCCAATGATGATATTATGAAAGTGTTGGACAACGGAAAGCTCATTAGCGATCTCAAGCAAATGCTCGATATAAAACCCACGCTCTTCCAGGACGAGCTGCAGAAAATGCTCGACAGCCCCTACTTTGAGTTCGAGCTAGTGCCCGTCAAGGACTTTGAAGCGAAGGTTGCCGCTCAAGAGGCTGAGCTTTTAGACTCCCGTGTTAAAGTTCTCACGCCAGAGACTAAAAAGAACGTTTATGAGCGTGGTTTGGAACTGCAGGCTGCGCAGCACGAGAAACAGGACGTTTCTGTGCTGCCAATGGTTCAGCCCAAAGATATATCTATTGAGGCGCCGGACTATCCTACGCGCTCGTGGTCTGTGGGTAGTGGTGCTTCTGCGCTGGTACGGGAGACGCCCACAAACAACATTACCTACCTGAGAATTTTGAAGAACATGTCCAAAATTCCCAGGGAATTGATCACTTATCTGTCTGTCTATTCAGAAGCGCTCACAAACATGGGTACTCGCAAGCATGATATGGCTCAGCTCGAGGACCTTGTCAAGCTGTATACCGGAGGCATTGGTGCTTCTGGTATTACTAGCCACAAGTATAAAGAACCTATACGGCTGAACATGAACTTCAGTGCCAGCTGCCTCGACGAGAACTTGGCCCACATGTACGAGCTGTTTGCCGAAGTTGTGGAAGATACAAAGTGGAACAATGTTGGCAAGCTCAAGTCGCTCCTGGATGCCAATGCCTCAAACATCATGAACGCGCTGTCACAGTCGGGCCACCGCTTTGCCGTGGGACGTGCTTCAGCAGCAGTCTCGCAACGGCGGGCGCTTGATGACCAGATTGGTGGGTTCTCATATGTGAAGCTCCTCAAAGAACTCGCTGGTATGGACGAAAGCCAGCTACACGACAATGTGGTGCCAAAATTTAAGCAGCTCGGCGCGGTTCCCTGGTACGCGAAAGCTGGTGTTACATTTACTCTTGGAATGGCGCCCAGCGAGTTCCAGCAACTTGCCCTCCTGGACGAAAAGCTCAAGTTTGCTCCTTACTCCACTGGCGGGGTGGTGAGCCATGTAGAGCTGGCACCCATGCACACGTATGTACCGCTCCCGTTCCAAGTTAGCTACATGGGTGTGGCTGTCAAGGGTGCGCCATATGAGAGTCGTGACAGTGCCGCCCTCTCTGTGTTGGCGACGCTGCTTACCCACAGGTACCTGCACACGGAAATTCGCGAGAAGGGCGGTGCATATGGGGCGGGCGCATCGTACAATGCGCGGGAAGGTGTGTTCACGATGTACTCATACCGCGACCCCACCCCAGCGCGTACCCTAGACGTGGTGCGGGGCGTCGGGGAGTGGGTAGCGAACCACCAGTGGACCTCTGAGGACATTCTCGAGGGCCAGATCGGCGTGTTCCAAAGTCTGGATGCTCCTATCAGTCCCCGGTCAGAAATTAGCTTCGAATTCGATGCCGGTATGACCAAGGAGCTTCGGCAAAGCCGCCGTAGCCACCTCCTCAGCGTGCAGCCCTCGGACCTTAACCGCGTGGCCAAAACTTACCTCGGAGGCCTAAAGGACCTCGATGCAGGTGTGTGTGTGATCGGACCCGACGAGGCGTTCAAAAGCTGGGACACCATCGACCTGTGAAAAATGTACATACCTTGGCCAAAATGACATTAATGCAATTAAATATACCTACAAGTAGAACCTGCGCCTGTCTCTATCCATGTCTGGGCGGTGCTCCCATGCAATGTCGCCACGGATACCCTTTTGCACGCGCCGGAGGCGCAGGGTAAACTGAGGCCCAAGCTCTTGCAGACCTACCCGCTCGCCAGACTTGAAGAGGTACCGGTGACGGCGGAAAAAGATGTAGTCTCTCTGGTTGTGTAGAGTGACGACCTGGCGTCCCTGGAACTCGGGCTTGTGCGGAAGCAGCGACTGGAACAGGCGACCCACCGTCTTACCGAGCCGGGTCGAGAAGTTGTTCAAAATGAGCTCGGGCACATGGTCGGTGGCCCTGCCGTGTCCTACCAGCTTCTCAGGCAGGATCAGTGACGATACACTAAAGTAGAATGTGGGCCCCTCGGGCAGGTGGATGAAGGTGAGCCCGTTGACGGCTTTTTTGTCCTCGTTGATGACCACCAGGTCAGTGAAATCGCGCTTGGCAGCGATCTTAGCAATATCTTTCATCTCAAATTGGCTTTTTCGTTTGACAAACTGGGAGTTGGGCAGGATCTCCAGGAGCAGGTCGGCAAACACATATGCCTCTTTCCTGGCGTTTTTGTTCGTCGTGATGAGCACTTTTGGGGGAACTCCGGCAAAGTAGCTATCAAAATCATCAGTCTCCACGTTGGTGTCTATCGTTTCGTCGAACACACGCTTGCTCTCGATGGTGTCCGGGACATTAGCGGCCAGCCGCTCCTCCTTCAGCGCGGGCTCCTTCTCCTCTTGTGTTGCACGTCGCTGGCGCATCTGGTGGCGGGCCTTGTTGCGCTCGTGCTTAATTGCTGCTAGCAGCTTTTCGCGCCGCATCTTATTGCGGACGCCGCTCACTTTTTCTTTAGCCAACGGCATCGTGGAAAAGGTTACCTCAGCAGGCGGCTAATAGCACCTCCGGAGGGGTAGCGGTGATTTCTGTCTGAAAAAAATAACACGGCTCACTGGGTGCAGCGTCCGCGAAAAACTGTCGCGCGGACCTGAAAATTGACGAAGTTTGGCGGCAGCCGCCGTTGCCAGCGTCTCATAACCTGACTGGGTGTCCTTATCGCGAAGCCTTTACCTAACAACCCAACCGATGAGTGCCATCCTGTACCGCGGTGTGGCAGCTGCTGGCGCCCGGGCAACACGCGTGCTGGGGCGGCGGCTGATCTCGCTGAAAAGCGAGGGTCCGTGGACGTTCAAGGACGACATGTCGGTGGCCCACGCCCGCGAGCTGGACGCGGCGCTCACTGGGTATTTGCCCGTCAACCGCGAACGGGCAGCTGGCGAGCCGACCACGCCCGGATCGCATCTTGTCTACTTTAACCACGCGTACCCCGAGTCGGAATTGAGCTCGGACGGGTATGACAACTCGCAGGCGCCGGTGGGCCACTTCCCGAACCGGCGGTGGTACGGGGGCAGCGTGCAGTTCAATATCAACACCGAGCTTGTTCTCGGGGAGCCCGCCGTGTGCACCGAGACGCTTGCCGAGGTGCGCACGTCGCACGGCGACGAGCGGGTGAACGTGACTATTGAGCGCAAGATCGCCAACGAGAACGATCCTGAGAACTGGGCGATCCGGGAGCGGCGCTCCATGTTCTACTTTGGCGACGACCCGAGCCTGATAGATCGCCAGTTCAAGCGCCACTTTGCGCCCAAGTACACCCCCAAGTACGAGCTGACCATGTCTCCGAGCCGGATTCTCCTGTTCAGGTACTCGGCGCTCAACTTCAATGCGCATTTTATCCATTATGATGCCGACTACTCGCGTGAAATGGAGCAGCTGCCCGACATTCTCGTGCAGGGCCCGCTTATGGTTACCATGCTGCTGTGGTGGTTTTCTGAGGACGTCTTGGCCAAGTCCAGCCGCCGCATCCAGCTCTTCACCTACCGGAACCTGGCCCCGCTCTGCGTGAACGAGGATATCCGCCTGTGTGCAACTCCTATCACTCAGGACAGCATGGAGGTGTGGATAGAAAACAGCAAGGGCAGCGTGGTGCTCTCGGGGACTATGGTGGTTGCCTAACCAGTGGCGAGCGCCAGCTAATAACTAGTGCTAGGTACTATATAGTGACTACAAGGCGCAGCAGCTGCGCCTGCCCAGGGTACGCGCCCATGCTCGTAGTACTTACCGTTTGGCATGGTGCAATGCGCTGGTGAATACGCTGGTGCAATGCGCTAGTGAATACACTGGTGCAAATGCGCAGCGTGCCTCTGCCAGCAGTAGTAGGGGTGTAGTCGACTCGGCGGGCCAGTGAAGTCGACTTGGCTGTTTGTGGCTCTTTTGGTAGCTCTAGCCGCCGCGGCCAGCATGCAGTGCGCAGCTATGGCTCCGCCGGTAAAAGTGCTGAAGCTCGTGCTCCAGCCGCCTCCAACCTTCTAGCTTGGAGGGGCTCTTCGGGTCCAAGTCGACAAGGCGGGCGCGGATGTATACGCCTAATTCAGCATCGTAGTAGGAGCTGCTTGACCACGGCACGCTAGATTTTTCCACAAGCACTGTGCAGTCGCGCACCGACATAGCATCACACAGCGCAGACATTTCCTCAGCCGGGCAATTGACGCTGGGCGCCCCCGCCTGGCAGCCGCGCAGGTCTTCGAGCAGGCGGCATTGAGCCAGGTACCGAGCGCACGCCGCGGGCTCGGTCGCGCCCAGCTCGGCTACGGCTTGGCTCAGGTCTTCGCGTCGCAGCAGGCGGAGCGGGCACACCCCAGCTTTGCCTCTCATGGCATTGACCGCGCAGGTGCGGCACGAGACTGCGTCCGCCGGGGCGTCTGGAGACTGCAGCAGCCATTTGGGTTTGAACTCGGCGAGGATCCCGTCACGGCCTACGTACTCCATCTGCACGACTTCCCCATGGTTACTGTCATCTACAAGGGTCATGGGACTCATGAACCGCCCCAGCCGGACCCGCCAGATGTTCCAGTACTTGATAGTTTCCGCTGCGGGCCGGCCGATCTTGGATACCCGCACGCAGCCGTCCTGGGTGAGGTAAAGCACATTGGCGCCACCCTCACCGACTTTCACTGGGTCGCAGCCGCTACGGGCCACTCTGCTACCGACTTTACAAGGCGTTCTATCTACGTCCAAGCTGGTTACATTCTCGTTTCGCATCCGGCTCGCATCGATGTCAAACTACTAAGCAAACGTCGACGACTCGCCATTGCCACATAGCCCCAAGATGGACATACCGGGAGTACTGAGCGCGCTCCGGGCGGAGAGCGACGAGGCGCTGGCGCCGCTGTTCTACACGATGGAGGACCTGTGGGAGCGCAAGCTGTGGCACCAGCTGACGGAGACGGTGGTGGAGCTGTTCCGCGACGAGCGCAGCCGAAACGTGCGGTTTCGGCTGTTCAACGAGTTTGTGACCACGTTTGAGCGCCACGTCAACAAGCTGGCGTACGTCACACTGGGAATCGTGGCATCTGAGACGTGTGACAACCCGCGCGCGTCGCTGGAGTTCCTGGAGAATATTGCCAAGACCGTGGACAACGACGACACGCGCGCAGTATATGTGTACGCACAACTGCGAATCTCGAGCATAAATCTCCAGTTGGGTCAGCAGGTACAGGCCAAGAAGCTGCTGGATGCGGCGGCCAAGCAGATGGACACGCTCCAGATTGCCGACCAGGTAATCAAGGCCGCCTACTACGGCGCTGCGTGCGAGTTCTTCAAGGCCAAGGCGAATTACTCAGACTACTATCGTAACGCACTACTCTATCTTGCCTGCATAGATCTGAACGAGCTGCCGGAGACGACGCAGCGCCAGCGGGCATACGATCTGGCGGTAGCTGCCCTGCTTGGCGACCAGATCTACAACTTTGGTGGGCTCATTCTGCATCCAGTATTCAGCACACTCAAGGGCGAGTACCAGTGGCTGCACGATCTGGTTCTGGCGGTCAACGCGGGCGATATCTCCGGTTTCCAGGCCCTGCAGCCGCAGCTCGCCAAGGCGCCAGTGCTGGAGAAGGGCAAGCCGTTCCTAGAGCAGAAGATATGCCTAATGGCATTCTGTGAGTGTGTGTTCAAGCGTCCCACGGCTGAGCGCACGCTCGACTTTGACACCATTGCCAAAGAAACCTACCTGCACTCTGGGTCCAAGGTTGAGGTACTGGTCCTCAAGGCATTCAGCCTGGGGCTCGCCAAGGGCTCGATTGACCAGATCGAGCGCACGGTGACGGTATCGTGGCTCCAGCCCCGCGTTCTGGACCGGGACCAGATGATCACGATGCGCGACAAGCTGGCCCAGTGGGACGGCGAAGTCGAGCTGCTCGGACAGTGGATGCACAAGGAGGGCCAAGATGTGTGGGTTCAATAGTTATCCAAAAGTCCCATGCCGGGATTCCTACACGGTTAATTACAGGGATTTTTCATAGCTAGTCAGTCCGAGAAAACCCATCTTGAAGTTACCAAGTGCCGTTTCGCTGGTCACGTTCATAGAATATCGAATTTGGTCATGTAGCAGCGCGCGTAAAATAGTTGACCATACTTTCTCGGTCTTTACCGCGATCTCAGTACACGATAAAGAATCTTGCATTGCTTCTCATCAACGTCTATTAAGGATCCTCCCTGCAGTTAATTAGTCCATGGGGCGAGTTCGAGTTTACCACTGCGCCATAGCCCTATATTCCAACCCTGGTGCAAATTTGTACATGTAACGAGGTCATAACGGGGCAATTTAATTAACTTGAACCTTGAATCACGACCTTGTTATGGTGGCGCTAAAAATCAAGCGTGCTAGCATTGGCGCACTAGAAGAGAAATCATTTTGTAGAGCTGTGACGCAGTATTCTGGTGCTTGGTCTCTTTCCCTTGGTTCGGCGTCCTCGACTTCGATTGCCTGAAGCAGGGGCACATCATCAGTCTTCCAGACACGAAGAGGTGGCCGCCCTCGTCTAGAGGAACTCGTTGAGTTTCTGCCCATGGAGTACGCGCTGGTCAGCAAAGGTTTCAAATAAATTTTTGTCCACTTGTGCTGGCTGAGGCATAATACTTCTAGCCTCTCGAACCACATTTTACAAGCTTCTGGCCCAAGCAAGATAGAGAGCTATATAAGGAAATGAAACTGCCATCTAACTAGCAATATTTATTAGACGAACCGGGCGCTTCGATGGAAACCCATTGGATACGGCAGCTTCGCAAAGGACTGTTGTAGCTTCCGGTACTATAGCCGGATCTGTTCAGGAAAGACCGGTGCGTAGAGGACCCAGGTCGGGACTTTGCCCCGACATGAGTGGACCTACGTAGGTGACGGTCAGAACTGGCTGGCCCAGACCCGTTGCGTGGCTCAGAACCGCTGAGGCCTGGCTGAGGGCCGACAGACCCCGATCCAGAACCTTCTCCAGAGCGTGATAGTCTACTTTCGGGGGTGCGATAATCTGAGAAGGACGCATCAGAACCATGGGATGAACTTGTTTGTGACGGTGGGGCAACTTGAGCTGAGCTTGGCTGTTTTCGAGGCTAGGTATGTGTATAGTTGCAGAGACGAAAAATCTTTGGTCGGGCTTGGCTGCTTCGGCCATCGGAGCATCTCCGTCGTGGCTTGCCTAGTCCACCACTGGTCATAGTCTTTGTCGTTGAGACGCGGTACAGTCAAACTTAGTAGAATAAATCCCGACAATACGACAATTGGTGTATCGGTCAGGTCGCTCCAGGGTAGTTCAAACCCTGCCTGGGACACCGTTGCCGAGCTTCCACCCGACGAATTGGGGCACAAGTAATAATAAGCTTTAGTGAAGTCCACTGGTTTGATATTGAAAAACACTAAGCATGTGCCCGCATCAACGTAACCGTACTGGCACCCAGACGCAATCATATAAAAGATTTCCTGTGCCAGACTCATAGTAACTGCCAATTTCGTACGTCTTTAGGGATCGTCGTCCTCGTACAGGCCGGGGATTTGAGTTACCACATCACGAAACAGGTATTTATACCTGAGGATTGACTCCACACTGTCTATGGGAAACGTTTGAGGTGGGGTTCTTTACATTCGTACGGCATGGCTACCCTCATTGCACCATCGAGACCTGTAGCCACAACGTAACCGTCTGGAAACCCCGCGTTTTGTGACTTCATCCGTTCGTTCTCTACAGGACACGACTCAGAAATGCCCCGCTGGAACCTGACGGCCTTGCACCTGTAGACTTTGCGGGCGTCTTCATTGGCGAAGACCGCCTGGAGAAGCATAGTGGCTGGTTCCACTAGGGTCTCTCTCCGGTAGTCAATACTTTCTTCTTCAGTTCTGACGGACCAAACCTGACTGTTGGTAGCTAACTCTTGAAGTCGAGCTTCGGGTGTGAAGCGCATCCTGTCTCCATAGTACTGAGGGAGATTTGAGCAGTAATATTTCAGCAGAGCCGTCTCGATATCGGGCAAAGGGAGTATCTCACTTACGTAGAGCCTTCCGGCAACAGATGTACCGACTTCTAAGGTATTTGGCGGTATTGAGACAGGTTCTAAAGCCTGTGGAGGATACTTCCAGAAGGTCACGAACCTGAGGAGAGTAGTACCGACACACGGAGCCAAACATCGGTAGCTTTCTTCAAATTGTTCGAGCTCCGCCTCCAGTACTCGAAGAGTCTCGACCCGCATTTTCTGGGCCTCTTCGCGGACTTTCTCCATTTTCTGGCCATGCTCTCGACGAATTTGTAGTCGCGCCGTTTCTGCTGCCTGTCGTAGAAGACGCTCATGCTGCTCACGCTTGTTCTTCCACTTGAACCACTCGTGTTTGAGCTTGAGCCACTCGTGTTTCGGCTTGTTCTTCCACTTGAGCCACTCGTGCTTGGGCTTCTTCTCCAATCTCGATCACTTCTACATTGACGCGACGAACTCCATTATCCGCAAGGTCCTGTTCATCCTGCCGTAGACGCCGTTCTTCGTCCCATAAACGACGAAAAACAACATTTATATCGTGAGCGCTCATTGCACAGCGCCGCTTTTGCAACGCGCACTATCAAGGGATCCGAGGATACAGATCAGAACCCACAATACTAGTGGATAGGGTCAATACCAGCCTAAATAATTAGACTAAGAGGCCACGCGTGCGCAGAAAAACAAGAGTAGATAGGGAAACACTAACTTCTGCAGGGTTATGCACCCCACCTCAAAATGGCAGCAGAGGTGCAGACGGCAGAAAAGGTGCAGACGGCAGCAGAGCTACAGATGGCAGCATTGCTGGAGGACTAGCCTAGAGTGGTAGAATGAAACGAATTGAACTTATATTGCATTGCAATGCTCATGCCGATATTCTTTGTCTTTCAATGGGGACAGCGCGCGAAATATTCAACGATAATGCTGCGTTCTCACTGCGGTTCTCCCAAAAGCACTGGCTGCAGTAAAGGGATGCTTCTAACTCGCATAATCTAGTGCCTTTGGGGAAATGTGATTTCGTCGAGCCATGCTTATGGACTTTGACCAGGCAGAAGTATCAGCCTAGGATGAGCTATAGAAGAGGCGTCGTAACAATGTGTGCTGCTTGACTGTACGTGTGCTAAATATTTTAGTTCAAATGATTCGTAATTTTGATTCAACTAGTTGTTCTTTGGCTATATTATTATTCCACTTATCTATTAAACGAGAGACCCGTTTACTATTCGTCGTCGCCATATGCGCAGTTAAATACACTATCTTCAACTGCTTAACATATGCATTTGAAGATTAAGCTTTAGAATTACTGCTGCGTTTTCATCAAATGATGAGGAGTAACCAGAGGGAGTGGTTAGTCTAGGCTAGCAGGCGGTTTGCCTCAACGCAGTCGACTACCCATCTCGGCTTGACCATCTTATACTTTGCAAACTGTTCATTTCTCCGAGCGGTTAATGATTCTGCTACGATGTGAGTGGCATAGGACTTGCCCTATTATTGTGCCTTTTCTGCAGCCAATGACGTCTAGACGCAGCTGACTTGCGTGTCACAACTACACACTATGCAGAGTAAGGTCCATATTTGGAAATTGTAGCGAGGATCACCTGTTGATGCTCTCCTAGTAAAAAGGAGGAAAGTGCAAGGCTGTTATTGGATCTGCACTTAACGAAGGGGGTTCCCTATTCGATCCTGTCGGTGTCTGAAGGCCAATTTCTAGGATAGTAAGGCAGATCACGTATTAAGGATAACCTTTCGGACCCCATCAGACTTCTGAAGCCCACGGTATTCGGAACGGGTACATACCATCACTTCCAAACTGGTCTGGACCTCATGATCCTAGTTTGTTGTATTGACTCTGGGTCTAGTCGGGAGACGAGCTTCACCCCGTTCACAGTTTCATTCTTCAAGACTGCCATTGTACCCCGGACCCAATCCAACACTGCGACCCTTGCCCTGCCCACAATTTTACGGGCCCCGCATCCCGCACCTGCCGAGCCACATGCATTTGTGGCGGCCGCCTCACGTGTCGGCGGTATTAAGATTTGCTGACCCCAGACCCCGACTCCACAAATGCGCGCACTTATACGCACTTCGCTCAGCGTGGCACGGCGGGCTGCGCCGTACGGTGTATGGCGTACATCCGTTGCCGCCGCGACAATCGGGGGCCGCGGCATTGCCTGCTCGCGAACGCTTCACCAAATCCACCATGAGGATGTGGAGTTCATCCCTCGATCCGCGCCGGCACCCAAAAGTCGCGGGTATTTCAAGTACGGCCTGCTCGCGGGGCTGGTGCTCGGGCTCACGTGGGGGGCCATTGAGAACCGCATGATCCGTCTCGACGACGAAGCCACTGTCCAGCCGCCCACCAAGTGCGACCCGTTTCCCACTAAAGTCGATATCGCTGGTGAGCAGTTCGACAACATTGGCGTGGGTGTGCGCACCGTATCCTTCTTGCGCATCCACGTTTATGCTGTGGGGATCTATGTGGCCCATAGTGACATCAACAAAGCCCACGGTGTTCTCAACCGCATTATTGACCTGCACGGCAAGCTGTTCAGCGACGACCAGAGCGTGCAAGTCATCGACAGTCTCCTCGAGGCCGGTGTGCGGTTCGCAGTGCGGATCACGCCGGTGCGCAACACAGACTTTGGCCACCTGCGGGACGGCTTTGTGCGCTCCATCATGAACAATCCGCTGTTCAAGGAGGTTGGCAACAACGAGCTGTTCGGTGAGGGCCTCAATGAACTCCGGCGTGTATTCGGCCGCAAGCTCAAGGCTGCCAAGGGCGATTCTATCTACATGACCCAAGACCGCTCGGGAGGCATGACTTCGTACTACGCAAGCAAATCGAGCCCTGACACGCTTGAGACCCTGGGAACGGTCAGTGTGCCCGAGGTGGCACGCGTCTTCTACCTGCAGTACCTCAGCGGCAAGAACCCGAACAGTACCTCGGCCCGCGACAGTGCCCGAGACGGTCTGCTCGCGCTCGCATAACTTAGTTCATATTTGTAGCTATTCTAGCTCTACAAACGCCGCAACGTGTTCTACCATCTAGAATAGATCGGCAATGTCGCTATTGACGGAGTTGAACGTCTGCAGCGACAACGCGGCAGCAGTCTGCGCCTTGGTGATTGCCTCGAGCTTCTGTTCGCCGCTGTCACGCAACCATGAGCGCGAGTCCGCCAACAGCGATGCAATCACGCCACAAAACGTGTCGCCTATTCCGTTCACACTCTTGACCTCGTCGCCCTTGAGTTCAATAGGCACAGGAAAGTGTTGTACGAGGACACTCGCGTTATTGCCCATAAAGTACAGCGAGTTTACTCCGCTTAGGTCCGCTGTGCGGTCCCGAAGATGCTCTATCAGCTGGAACGTGAGCACACCCTGTGCGCCTAGCTTCACAAACAGGTTTGGGATGTAGGGCAGCTGGTGTACGGCTGCCTGGAGCAGACCAGACTGAACAATATTGCCCAGGCCCGCTGGCGACCGCTGGATGAAGTAGTCGACCTTCTGCCGCGACAATGGCGAGTCCAGGCCTAGTGACTCGATAATGGGGAACCACCTGTCAATCGTGAACTTCTCTCGGTACGAGAACTCCTCGAACATGCTCATGAGCTCCATTGAATTAGGGGTCGCCAGATCGATCGACGCATTGGGGAAAATACCAAGATTCTGTTCCGCTACGAGCGCAGATTTGGGGATCGACGTGGGCTCAAAAATCTTGAATCCGGGCGAGTCCAGCACAGCCCGTGTTTGCGCGGGCCCCAGGTTGGCGTCAAACACAATTATCTCGGCATCAGCGCTGCGAAGCTCCTTTTTGATGTACGCGGGGTCCATTCGCGCAATGGTGTCCATATCAGAGCACGCAACAATCAGGGCGCCGTTGGAGTCGTTCATGGAGACGTATTTGGCGGATCGCCGTAGACCAACTTTGATGGCAGTCGTATCAATAGCAGGGCTGATGCCGCTCATTATAGCTTCCTCGTCCTTGTCTCCGATCTCAGAAACTAGGCGCACCCGTTTGCCCGTGTAGGCAGCGGCCAACGCGACGTTATAGCCCACACCACCCAGCGAGGTAGATATCTGGCCAGGGTAAGAAGAGATTGATATATTGTCGGTGCTCAGTGTACAGGTGATATCCTGCGCGATGGCCCCGATTACGGCGACCTGGGCCGGCTGAGCTGGTGCCGCCTCAGGCTCCGGCTTGGACGTCACGTCTGAGCTCGGTGTGGGGACCTGCACAGGGATATGGATACCTGTGCTGGCCCGGCTTATGGAAAGCTCACGGGCCGTCTGGGCGGCTACACGGGCATTATTCTTGACAAAGGCGATGTTTGTGGCCACGGTGTCTCCCTGGGTGAGCTCCCACACCTTTTGCAGGAGGAATGGCGTTATCTCCTTGCCAGTTATCATGTTCGTCTCGGCCTCGGCGAGCGCAATCTCTATCGCGCTGTCAACGAGCTCTTTCGGTAGCGCGAGGTGTTCGGGCACCGGGATGCAGAACACGTACCCGCTGTTCAGCCCAAAATCTAACCCGGCACGGATCACAGAAGCAGCCTGCGCAGGATCCGTGAAGTTGAATGGGGAGACTACGCCCGAGTGGGGACTGAAAAAGCCAGGGATGTCTACGCCTTTCTCACCACGCGTTGCAACATATACTCCCTTGGTCTCGAGATACTCGATCGTCTTGGGGATATCCAGAATGGACTTGGGTCCCGAGCAGAACACTGCCACAGGCGTCTGTCCCAGCTCGTCCAGATCAGCCGACACGTCCCAGGTGTCGGCGACACCGCGATGCACTCCGCCAAGCCCCCCGGTTGCAAACACATCAATCCCCGCCTTGTGGGCCAGTATCATCGTGCCCGCAATAGTGGTACCGCCTGACTGCTTATTGGCAATGACAGACGGGATGTCGCGGCGCGACACCTTCTCGAGGCCCTTTGTGGTGGCCAGGAACTGGAGCTCGGCAGCAGTGACACCGACCTTTGCTTGGCCGTCAATGAACGCAGTTGTTGCGGGAACGCAGCCTTCCGACCGAATGATCTCCTCCACTTCGGTAGCCATCTCCAGGTTCGCTGGGTACGGCAGCCCATGGGTAATGATGGTGCTCTCCAGAGCCACCAGCGGCCGCTGCCGCCCAATCGCCTCCTGGACAGCATCGCTGAGCGTGACCTGCACCTTCCCCCGTGTGGAAAACTGTGCGACGAAAGGCACGCGCGCGCGACCCAGTGTCCGCAAGCCGCGCAACATCCAGATCAACCTTCGTATCTGACCCTCGGATTAGTCACGCCTGTGACGGCCGATCGTGAAAAATCGGGGTTTTTTCGCGGCGTCTCTGACTGTCGGTAGCTCAATTGCACTTGCAGCTCTCTGGGGGGCAGTGTAAGCAGCGAGCAAGCTAGCCCTAGCGTCGTGGTAACTCGTGGCCGTGTTCACAGCGGCATCCTTTTCCAGAGGCGGCTTACCTTTCTTGCTGAGAAATCACCAAGGCCAAGTCTCGCGGTCGCTGGCAAAGACCCGGCATGTTCTTCCTGAAAGACCTGTCGCTGGAGCTCACGCTCCACCCGTCCTACTTTGGGCCGCACATGCACCGCTATCTGCGGTCCAAGCTGCTCCAAGAGGTGGAGGGCACCATCTCGGGCGAGTACGGCTACATTGTGTGCGTGATGGACGGGATGAAAATAGACGTTGGCCACGGCACAGTGCCCTCGGGCGTGGGATCTGCCGTGTTTGACGTCAAGTACCGCGCGATCGTCTTCAAGCCGTTCAAGGGCGAGGTCGTCGACGGTATAGTGACCAACGTCAACAAGATGGGCCTCTTCTGCGACGTGGGCCCCATGTCTGTGTTTGTGTCCGCGCACCTGATCCCATCAGACATGACCTATGATGCCACAGCAAACCCGCCTGCGTTTGTGAGCGACGAGCAGTCCATCAGCAAGGGCTCGCACGTCCGCGTGAAAATCGTCGGTGTGCGTGCGGACGTTGGCAAGATATTTGCCATCGGAAGTATCAAGGAGGACTATCTGGGCCTTATTTGATCCTATTTGGCTGTGCCGATTGTGCAGGCTTGTGAGGCTGATTGTGCAGGCCGGTTTTACTATGTCCTTCCATGTGACCGTACCATGGCCGACCTGAACTAGATCTCACTTTAACTTCCTGACTTGACCGTCTGGCTTTCACTGTCTTCACGATATCTGACTTCTGGTACGGTGGATTGTACTATATGCAGGAGCACACAGAGACCCAACTGGCGCTACGTTGTGATGGCCTCTTTGACAAAGGCAGCTCCACCCCGACTTCCTGTGATCCTAACGCGGATGCGCACCAGTGACATCTATACTGGGACTATAGAAGTGGCGAGAAAATAAATAAGACACATTTTAATAGACCAAGCTAGAGTGCTAGGCAGTTGCGGCGGGGTCAGTGGCGGCAGTGCCACTCGCGGCAGTGTCTCTCAGCTGTGCCACGTCGTTCTCAAAGTCGGGCCCGCATGCTGCGACGAGAAGCTGGCAACACGGGGTGTCGAATGTGCCGGTTTTTGCTATGCCGAGCAGAATGTCGTATTTGTGATATGGGATCCTGGGCCACGCGAACCGTACCACTGTCGCCATCATGTTGCAGGCAGCTTGCAAAAGTTCGGGGGCCATGTCGCTGAACGGGTCGCATGTGACTGCCTTGAACACCGTCACAACGTGTCCAAGCGACCCGATCACCAGGCTCCCGCAGCGCTGCACCACCGTGTCGAGCACGCCCAGCAGAAACGTGGCAAACTTGATATTCTGCTCGGTATGGCTGAGCGCTGTCAACGGTCCATGCCTTAAAACGTAGTTCAGCTTGGCCGCTTCGTCCCCTGCAATGGTGAGGAGAGCCTCCACGGCTGCCCCAACTATGACCTGAGACTTTTCAACGGGGACGCTTGGCGGCAGCATCTCGAGGCTCGGGGTGATCGAGTCCCAGAACAGGGGCATGAGACCCGCACTGGAGACTTTGTCGCGATAGCGTGCGACCAGCGCGGCGACGGCTAGGCAGCCCTTGGATCGCACCTCGGCTCGCGGGTCATCAACGAGATTGAGGCATGCGGGCACAACAAACGACCAGTCAGTATCCACCGGTGTGTCCGTCACCATGTACTGCAGGAGCCACGTCTTTACAGGCTTGTCTTGCGCTGCGTCAAAAGCGCTGTCATTGGGGGTTTGCCGAATGCTCATAGCAGCCCTACCAGCGGCAGTCACCCCTTCATTCACATGTCTGATCTCTGTTTTTAAAACCTGCAAAATCTGCCGGAGAATATCAGGATTGTCAACCCTCAGAGGACCCACAGACAGCCCATGCTCGAATTTGTAGTACGCAGCGCGCTCCAGGGCAGCATACGACGTTAATTTTAGCCCGGCAAGTGCAGCTAGCGTGCATTGTGAGGGACGGTGCGTGCTATGTAGGTAATTGACGAGTTTGTCGTTCGCGTCCGGCGACACAACAATCAGCGCCAGCTGCTCGAGGTTCGACACAAGCGTATTTTCCTGGACTTTGGTTGGGCTCTTGACGCACACCCGGGCTGCCTCTAAAATCTCATCGTTGAACCCAGGCCCGTTTTTATCCTTAAGCCAGGTTTCAATGGCTTGCCGCAGGGTCGCCGCCATTTTTTGTGCAAAATTACTTAGCTAAGTCGTGTCGTAGACGGTCAGGGAAAGAAGACGGCCAAAGAGGGAGACAGCCAGGAAACAACTGTGCAGGGGCGACCGACAGACACTGCCGCCAAGCAAAGTATGTAGGCGTGTAGGAGAGCTCGGCTGGCTCGACTATGTACATGATTTAGGGACACTTTTGGCTGGCAGTAACATCAGGTGTTCTGCTGCTGTATCATCTGCACCACACTGAGGTTAGTGTCAAGGAACCGGCCCAGACAGTTCTGCAGGCACGTGTACTCGTTCGGAGAAAGCTTGTCGCTGGAAATCGAAGTGACACACTTTTTAAAGCAAATATCCGTGAACCCATGGATCTGGGATCGCACCTTGGCCTTGGACATTTCCGACTGCATCCACTCAGCCATCTCGGTGCGAGATTTGTCGTCCATCTGGGCAATCGCGTTGAGATCCGGCATGGTAGTCAAGAGTGCAAACCCGTGTCCTACATGATTAGTGTGCTCTCTAAACCCAAGCAAAAGGCGCCGCTCGTAAATAGAAACAAAGCAAAATGGTGCCGCTTGTAAAGCTGTATTAAATGCTACGTAGCTATACCGAGTCCTGGAATATTTGATCCTCAGACCTGCCAGCCAGAATTGAGGCTAGCTGTGCAGTGCGTTTGCGCTGAGCATTCCTGCGAAGGACCCGTTCTTCCATTAGCGCTGACGCAAGGGACTGATCTCGAACCGACAAATCGCCGTGCGAGCTGATGTTCTGGCGCCGTAGAGAAGCAATTTTGGTCAGCATTTGGTTGACATTTCTGATCTTGTCGTCAAGTATATCTATGCACACAGCAATATTGGCGACATTTGGTACGGATCCACTTTTTAGCTGTAGCAGCATGCTGGCTTCCTCCGCCTTGTTACACCTCTCCATAATGGCTTTGTATTTGGAACGTAATTCGTTCTGCAGTCTCGCCGCGCGAAGCGGAAGGGCCCTCGACTCAAACGCCTCGGCGCTCACTTCTCGGGAAAGGTTAGCAACAGACACAGCCACATTGTCCACGCTACGAAGCATATCTGAGATCCCCTGAGCGAGTTGGTCAACTTGATCAATAGATTCTTTCGAGATGTTGGACTTTGAGAGTTCTTCCGACACAGCATTCAAATGGTCACGTACCTTAACTGAATCTGTAACAGAGCAACTAGCTAGACTCGCCTTAGGAGGCGTTATCTGGCTCTTTTGAACACTCCGTCTGGCCCTTAGAAACTGGAGATTGTGGCCAACCACTTGAAACAGGCTGTTCGTGGTAGAGTAAATTTCATCGAGGTCAGAAAGGTCCTCTGGCACATTAGCGTCAAAGGGGAGGAAACCTTGGCTCTTGAAGTCAGAGTCTGTGCCTGTGACTCTCTTTTCAAGTTCTGCTGCTTTACGAGCTTCTGCTGCTTTTCGAGTTTCCTCAGCTTGCCGGGCCTCTGCTGCATTTCGAGCTTCTTCAGCTTGCTGAGCCTCAGCTGCTTTTCGAGCTTTTTCAGCTTGCCGGGCCTCAGCTGCTTTTCGTGCTTCTTCTGCTTTTCTAGCGTCTTCGGCCTGCTGGGCCTCTGCTGCTTTTCTAGCGTCTTCAGCCTGCCGGTCTCCTGCTTCTTTTCGAGCTTCTTCAGCTTGCCTGGCCCCTTCTGCGGCCGCTGCTGCCTTTTGAGCTTTTGCCGCTTTTCTTATCTCTTCGGCCTTGCGGACTTCCTCCAAGTTTTTGGCTGCTTCCGCCTCTCTGACTCCCTCGCCCTTGCCCGTGTCTCCGCCTTCTCGGGCTTTTTCTGGTAGCTGGGTTATATGTGACGCCTCTGCAGACCTAGACTTCTTATCGATAGCGAGCTTCCCAAAAATATCCTGAAATTTCTTTGCAGTGTCGTTACTTTCAGAGGTCGACTTTTGATGCCTCTCAGATTGGTTGCGCGACGGCGGCGAAGCTCTTTTAGGTTCTTCGTCCTCAGATTGTGACTTTGTCACCGATTCTTCGGACTCCCATTCAGATTCTCGGGCCTGGTCGTCCGAGTCACCCTCTGCTTCCCTGGCCCCCGAGCTCTGGTCAGGTTCTGGCTCAGACTTGTCTCTAGAGTACTCACTCCCAGAATCAGTAGCATCTAAATCACGTTTCGATGCTGTACTGAGGTCCGCTTCGCTGGTTTCCGTGTCCGATGGTGTAGTTTTCGACACATCTGTAGCATCTACCGATTTGCCATCTTTGATATCCACAGGAGGTGAACTACGTGGCGCGCTCACCAAAACTTCATTCTCATTAAGAATGCTCCGCTCATCAACGTTCGTAGGCTTGGTGAGCTCACCACTGCAGGGCATCACGACGTTCATAGTAGAGCTGTCGGTGAGGGCAACTTGCGAGAAGAGCTGCCACGCCAAAATGTGACCCATATTGTTCAAGAGCCACACAACTGGCACGTGGAACTGCCCTTCTATACTGGAGAATGGTGATTTTGCGGCCGTTTTCGATTTTGCACTGAGACCATATCCTACGGGAGTGGTATCACGATCCACAAATGGCAACACCGCCCGGTCGGCATCCTCCTCTGGTTGGAGATTATATTTCGTGCTGGCAAGTACAATGTCAGCCGAATTAGCACAGGCAGCGGTAAATAAAAATGGTTCTTGCGAGATCCAGTCGCTCAGGTCAATAGTATACCAGATAGTTTCTCGCTCCTCGTCAGCAAAGGGCATACATGCCTCAGGAATCTCAGACCAGCTACCTTCTGTTGAAAGATAAGATTCGTATTTCAGGTCAGAAGACTCTACCGCCATAAATAGGTGTTCACCAAAACACCGCACGAACAACGCTTTGGCATCAGATGGTAAGCTAAGGGTCTTCTCCAGCTTGTTTCCCGAGCTCTCAACACGCCAAAGCTCTACTTGGTCTGTTGCCAGGACGTATTTTTCAGATCCTTGCCACGAGAATAAGTTGCCGGTGCCCAAGGGACGCACAGTGCCATCCTCTACTAACATAGCCGTGTTATCGGCAACATAGGTAACACTGTTATGCCCTGGCCGTGCCGCAAGCGACTTGATGCCAGCCACCTGTATAGACCACTGTTTCTTTCCGTCGAGCGAGTACATGGTCAAGTCATTATTTTGGTCATAAACAGCGCATTGATTCTCGTTGGCCAGGATCTCTACAAGAAGAATACCGACATGATCAATGCTTTTTAGCACCTGCTTAGGCTCCTTCGTCTTGGTCAAGCAGTCGTAGAGATCTGAAACGCTCCCGACCACGAGTTGTTTCTTGCCCGCTGCAACAAACCTCTGTGTCGAAACAGCGATGTCAAACAGCTGCACAGGGAAATTAGGGAGCTCCTCGTATGGTTCAATGATTTGAACACCTTCCTCATAGCCCAAGACCTTGAATGCCCAGTCCGGAGTTGTCTTTTCCTCCATGACGACACACCTTGTCGAGGCTCTGGATAACGTAACGCCGTCAGTTGTTTATTTCTTACCTGCGAGTCGACAGCTGTCCGCCCTCAATCTGTCAAGTTTACCGCCTCAGGTATTCTTGGAGGGATTTCGAATGTTCCTAGTTTCGGGCAGCACAAGATTGGCCCTGGCTAAAAGCTTTCTGAATATATAGTGCAGCGGTTTATGGACCCTGCGATTGCACAAACAAGCAATGGCAAATTTTTGAATTGACTTTTGAATTGCTTCAACTGAGCAGCACCAGCACTGCACTTTTCTCGTAGCTCAGCGTTTACAACACTGCAGCTAAGCGACACCGGGAACCCCAGAGATGAGTAACTTCCTGCGATAAACCTGACTCATTAGAATACTTCTACAATGGATGTGAGAGATCTGCTAAGGCCCAACATCCGGAAATTGGAGCCATACCGATGCGCCAGAGATGATTACAAGGTCGGGATCCTGCTCGACGCAAATGAAAACACTCACGGTGTGGCGGTCCCCGGGCTGCACGACACCGAAAAGGCCATGGAGCTCAACAGGTACCCCGATCCGCATCAACTAGAAGTGAAGCAGCTGGCATGTGACTTGCGCAATGAGGGAGCAGAGCACGATGGGTTTGATCCCGGTCTCACGCCGGCAAATCTGTACCTCGGTGTTGGGAGCGATGAAGCTATTGACAGTTTAATTAGGGCGTTCTGTGCTCCCGGTAAGGACAAGGTTCTGATCTGCCCGCCGACCTATGGCATGTACACTGTTAGTGCAGATATTAATGATGTCGAGATTGTCAAAGTCAACTTGGACTTTAAGACATTTGAACTGCAGGTGAAGGAAGTTTTGCGCACACTCAACGACGACAAGGCTATCAAGCTTGCCTATTTCTGTTCTCCAGGGAACCCAACTGGCAAAAAGATTCCTTTTAGCCAGGTTAAGGAGGTTCTGGACGGTTGGGATGGAGGCGTAGTTGTGGTCGACGAGGCGTACATCGACTTTACTAGCCCGTCCCTGGCTCCGCTGGTGCTCAAGCACCCACGCTTAATTGTCCTGCAGACCTTATCCAAATCGTTTGGACTCGCAGGGCTCCGTCTAGGCCTCTGTTTTGCCAACGAAGCTGTAAGTTCGATACTGAACGCCATGAAGGCTCCTTACAACATCTCGAGCACGACGTCTGGCGTGGCACTTCGTGCGTTGTCTCCCGCGGGAATCGCCTTGATGCGCGGAATGGTTGCCAAGATCAAGGCTCAGCGAGACCACTTGGCCAACGAGTTCACGAAACTAGCCGGCGTGGGGGGGATCGTAGGAGGCCTGGACGCCAACTTCATGATGATCCGGATCCTGAACCAGCCGGGCGGTCACCCTGACAATGACAGGGCACTCAAGATATACTACTCGCTTGCGGAGCAGCAAAAGGTGGTTGTGCGTTACCGCGGTAAAGAGCCAGGCTGTGACGGATGTCTCCGAGTGTCGGTCGGAACCGAAACCGAAAACACGGAGCTGCTACATCAGCTCCAGTTAGCATTAGCAAAGACAAAGTCCAGCTGACCACAAAGCCCAGCGGACCAGCTGATATATTGCTCGTCACTCTGGTAAACGCATCCTACTGCGTATATACAATCCACATGTAACCAAACAGCGTTCATTACATTTCAAGCTGGTGGTCAAACTTCCATATAGCCAGCCCAGGGACGAACGACCGGAAATTGTTCACATCAAATAACTCCAGTGTGAGGTGTTCTGTGGTCTGCCAGACTTTCATGGCGCCCGGTTGTGTAAGATTATTGACGCCAGCTAGGGGAGCTACCAGATATGCCGGAGCTGGTGCCGCTGAAAGAACAGGTTCTACTGAGGTCCACGGCACCCCCTGGAGGTCTACCACCCTCAAAACATTGTCGCCGTCATTGGTGGTCAGCGATGCGATAATCTCAGTGACATCGCCGTGGAGTGCCTCTTCATACACGACGCGGTCTGCCGGCAGTCCCAATAGCCAGAGGGGAGGCGTATACGTTTCCCACCAGATGACAGTTGCTGGAAGTTCGATATGCCGAATATACTCTTGAGCAGGAATCACACCACCCTGGTGGAACATCCCCATAAGCACGCCTGCAAGGACATTAAACAGGAGCCACAGGCCCAGCATGACACGCCTGGTGCGCGTCCCTAGGTGCGCGATATCCATATTCATACACAGCAGAGGCACTAGCGGAACCAGAAAGCGTGCCTCTTGGTGCGGAACTAGGGAGAACAGTAAGAGTGCAGAGACAGCAGACTGCATAGACAGAGTCCACGACGGTCGGATAAGCAAGATTCCGGGGCCCAGCAACTGAGGTAGGCTGACCAGCAGGTGCGTGCCGCGCCAATGGAGCCCGTGTTCCTGGAGGTTGCTGGTGCTGTAATTGTATAGAAAGTTGTTTACCGGGGCAATAACCCAGTCGTCCGCACTATACAACAGCGTGTCAATGTACACAAAGCATGCAGTAGATGCTGCCACACCCATTGCAAAGGTCAGAAACGTAGACTTGTGTTGCCAGAAAAATTTGATGAGAGAGAACCCGGGGATGATGAGAAAAAAGGCAAAGCTGGGCCGGTTGAAGATTCCCAGCACAACAATAAGCCCCAAAAGCAGACAATCGGAATGCCGGTTAAAGGCATTGTGGCGAACGTGCAGGAATTCGTGGACAATAACCAAGAACCACAGTACTAAAATCGTCTCGAACGAGTTAGAAAGGGTGCGCGATTGATACGTCCAGGTGACGTAGGACGTGCTCACAAATAGCAGGGCCCGGAGCTTTTCATTCTTGCCGCGACTCAGCCGCTCAACGGCCATGTCTGTGAGAATCCACGTCAGAACCGCGATCAGAATGCGCAGGCCGTACAGGATATGAATTGGCTCCGCAGACTCGGGAAAAAACGACATCGGCACACCGTAGACCAGCCACAGTGGCACAAAGCTCCGAATGGGGTGCTCGCTAGTGAATTCCCATGGGTGCTGGCTGCACCAATTGAAGTACCCGTGCGCCACCACCTGGGGCCCCTGCAGGTGCTCGTCCGGGTGGATGTAAGACCACTTGAGCGCAAAGTACGTGCGCAGTATTAACGAAATGGTGAATATCCCGCGCCATAGGCGGCGCGATCCAAAGTGTAGCCGCATAATGCCAGGCATACTGCTGACCGGGACAACCAAACCACTCTTTAAGGGTGCTGCTGACTCGTCAAACTGGGGGCCGCTTAAATAATATTTCTCTGCTCTGCAAATATATGCCTGCACCAACTGCTAAAAAGGACCGGCTGGAAGAGGCAGAGGTCGAAATCGATGCGGTAGAATCCACACCGCCCGAGGTTGACATGAGCGACGTTATGATCGATGTACACACCACCGTCCCTGTGGACGTGGGCACTCACGACGCCAAGGGCGAGATGGTCGTGGACGCCGAGGGCCGTCCGCAGTTTTCTTCTGAGGCTAACAAGGTAGAAGGGGTCAAAAAGGAAGTGCGCAAAGTTCAGGTCCCGCCGAACCGGTTCACACCACTGAAACAGAACTGGTCGAAGATTTACTACCCACTGGTGGACCATCTCAAGCTGCAGGTGAAAATGCAGGCTCGCAATGGGACTGGCATTGTGCACCTGCGTACGTGCAAGGATACCAAGGATCGCAATGCTATCCAGAAGGGCTACGACTTTCTGCGGGCCTTCATGCTCGGCTTCGACGTTGACGATGCCACGGCACTGCTGCGGCTCGACGACCTGTATATCGAGACCTTTGAGATCAAGGATGTAAAGACACTGCAGGGCGACCATCTTAGCCGCGCCATCGGCCGCATTGCGGGCAAGGATGGCAAAACAAAATACGCTATCGAGAACGCCTCGCGCACCCGCGTGGTGTTGGCCGACTCCAAGATCCACATTCTCGGTGGGTTCACGAACATCAAGATTGCTCGCGAAACCATTGTCAGTCTCATTCTCGGTGTGCCTCCCGGAAAGATATACGGAAATCTGCGCATCATCTCATCCCGCATGAAGGAGCGGTTTTGATCCTTGTCAACGACTATTTTATATAATATACAACAACATTAAGCCTGGGCTTGTGCCCCTTTCGTTTTGTCCTGTAGTTTCCTGTGGTTTCTGTCTTCGACTTGGTGCTTGTCACAAGTAATTTGCGCGCATGCTGCCTTCCTTGGATGTGGTAGCCGTTTCTTAGGCTCCCTCTCCGGAATCGAACCCTTATTCCCCGTTACCCGTTGATAACATGGTAGGCCCCTATCCTACCATCGAAAGTTGATAGGGCAGAAATTTGAATGAACCAGCGACAGCTCATGGCCTTGCCCTTCGAGACGTTATCATGAATCACCATAAAGTCAAAAGTTTTGACATTGGTTTTTTATCTAATAAATACATCCCTAACGGGATTTTTAGCATGTATTAGCTCTAGAATTACCACGGTTATCCATGTAGTAATGTACTATCAAATAAACGATAACTGATTTAATGATCCATTCGCAGTTTCACCATTGTATGATATACAAAGCATTCACTGGGCTAGCACGCTTTTCTCGTCGCGCTTTTCTCGTCGCGATTCCGATAGTGTCGCGGCAAGTCTAGTTTATAATATACACAGCGTTAACCTCGGCTACTGCCTTTTTCGCCATCACGGCAGCAAACGCCAGGGCTTTTCAGAGGCAAGAAAGAGTCGGCTACTTCTTTACCGGCCACCCGCTCGCAACCATGTGCGACTCTATCCGTTCCCAGATGCGCTGCACGATCTCGCGATCTCTAAACCGGTGCATGCGGTCCAGCTGCTCAACCTGTACGGGCCATTGTGACACCAGTGGTGGCACTGCGTCGCCTTTATACACCAAAGCAAACCCCAGAACGTGTCTGAATAGTGTGTTTGGGTCCGACCACTTGTAGGGCTTTAGTTGCCACGCTTGGCCTGTCACGAACACGGCGACAACCCTGTCCCAATACTCGGGCTTGAACTTTTCCACATTGTCAACAACCACGAGCCGGGTTCTACCCAGGAGGCTAGACTCCTTGCTTAGCCGTAGTAGGTTCGGGGTGCTGGAAGACCGCAGTGCAGGTTCAAACACACCGGACTCGAGAAATTCTTTGACGTTGGCCATGTTCAGCAGGCTCGACGGGCTTGATGAGAGCAATATAATGGGTTCTTTGTTTTTTCCCTGCTGCGATTTTCCATTACTATGGGGTGTGGAGTCTGCGGAAGTGCGACTTGCAGCCGCACTGGCAAAAGACTTCTTGCTCTTGTATTCCTGCATGATCAGCCGATGGCAGTCCTTGGAGACACCTGAAAAATCTATCCACCTGTTGCCCCGTAGCACTGTATTGTGATTGGCCAGTGTGCGCTCCTTGGCCATGATCTTTTGCATTTGTTCGGAGATGGGACGCTTCTTGACACTTCCTCCCACAGTCACCACGCGAGTAGGCCGTACGGCACGCTCCGCTTGTTCAGCACGAGCGGTCTCATCTGTACTCTTGATGTGCTCGCTTTCGCTGTTGGTGCCGTCGAGCCAGCCCAGCAGGTCTGTGCGCTCGAGAAACTTGAGGTGCAGCACACCGGCCTCTTCTGACGCCTCGATGTAGTCGGCAATACTCAGGTCCTTTGTGTTCCAGCAGTTAACTACGGTGCGCAGATCCACGAACGAGGGTTCTGGGTTCGCGGCCACAAATCGCGTCGCGGCATCCAAGTCCAGCTTGATCAAACCTGCCCCCGTGTCGGTGGGCTTGATCTGCAGCACGTTAGCCTCTTTTAGCGGAACCACACCGCCCTGTGGATCCGTTGTTACGATGCTCGCATTCGCCTGAATGGCCGAACGCAAGGCCGCCAGAGCGTCCTGCTCCATGTCTGACAGATGGTGAGATTACTCAGCGAGGGCCAAGAATATTATTCCACCCTAAACTGAAGCTATTCCAGCTGAAGCTATTCTAGACTTTCTATGTGATCAATAAATCCAAATAGCTCTAGCCATACATTAAAGTATAAGAAAGAATCCAGAGCCGGGGTTCTTCTTATTGATCAACCATGATTGACAGTGGATTAGAGGACAGTGTATAGAGGACTCGCCGTGCTTGTGAAATACGAAGGAAATATGTACTTACGACTTAAATCCCAAGGTGAGGCACGTTACGAAGTCGCCGTTGCCTTTTTTATTACACAAGGGAGCTGCGCTCACCTAACTTCATCATTTTTCGTTAAAACTACCAATGTACAAAACTTTCCCACTCGGGGGGCCAATTCAGGCCTTGGTTTACGTAGACGTTGTGTCTTGTGTTTGTGCGCAATGCATTTTTCTCGCCCTCTTGAAACAGTGTGGCTTCCAAAAAGCCCATGGGCGGGGAGCCGCGGCGTTGCTTCATCTCGTGCCGGAACCGGGCCCTCATTATAGAGGTCTGCGGGATGCACATCAGGCGTTCTATCTGGACCTTTTCGAGCTTCTCATGAAAGTCTGCGAGAAACTGGGCCTCGCACCCAAGTATCAGAAGGTACAGCTCGATCATCGCCCGCCAGTTTGGCAAAGACAAGGGGCCAGCGCCGTTCTTCCGGCGTATTTTGGCAACCACAGCGGTGGCAATTCCCCGCTTGAGCTCGTATTCAAGGTCCTGCTCTCGATACAGAGCAGAATTGGCTAGAGTGTCGATGCAATCAGTATCACACGACCTCAGGGGAAGTAGCACAAGCTGCCAGCCTTCATCCTTGATAGCAGGAAGTGAGTCGTTCCAGCTCGGAGCGAGCTCGTGGACAAAAAGCACGGATCGGATGTCATTGACCAGCCAGTCGACCAGCTTCCGCTCGGTGTATCTGGGGCGCCCGAACTGGTTAATGTTCGAACTCGTCGAGTATACCTCCGGTTCGTAAAACGGCTTGTAGTCGGCCGGGATCGCCTCAGTCACGGAAATGGTGTGACTTTTGAGCTCCTCCACATGGTCCGCGGTCACAGAGACATCAAACAGCGGGTTCTGCGGTGCTTGAAGCATGGCGTGCGTCGTCTGTGTTATTGCATTCGATAGTTGGAAAGTGGTAGTGCAGCTTTTGTGTGAGTTGCCGCAGCGGCCACTATTGAATAGGAACGAACGTCATAGGCGCGTCACATGGCCCAGGGTTCGGTTTTGCGGCAGCCATCCAGCACAAAGTCGAGTGTATGCATGCGCAACCGTGTTAGGAACTTCGAAAAAATCCGAAACACGGGACCAAATATGTCCCTAGTAGCCCCCGAGCCCGCACGGGACTCCGCAAGGTGGCGTCACCCGATACTGCAGGTGGCCTGGGACCTGCACGGCTATAGTCGCTTGCAGCTTTTACGACCCAGGGTTGCGTTAGGTTCTGATTCACCCTGCCTTCGATTACGATTCGCGTAACAAAATCGGTGACGACCAGATAGTGTATAATATTCGTATACCAAGCGCTATTGTGCCATTCGTGTCCAAAACCAAGTGTTGGTGGGTCCCGGCTGTGCAGCATTCCCGTGCTACATTCCCAAACATTCCCAAATAGGTGTATCTACGTCCGCAATCGGAAGCTCCGGCCGCACGTCCCCTGCCATCCAGAAACGGCACATGGGTCGCTGCTTTTGAGGCGCCCAGGAAACCAGTTTTGTCAGCCTCCTGCTAGTTACCATTTTCATCATGGCACTTACGGAAATGCCACCGCTGCTCACCGAGCAGGAAATGAAGGACAACCACATCCCCCTCCAGTGGCGGGACCGGTGTGCGGCCCTTCTGGTGCCGCTGAACAAATGCCGGCGTGAAACCGCGTACCTTCCCTGGAAATGCAGTCAGCTTAGACATGACTACGAGGAGTGCGAGTATATGGACTTTCAGCGCCGCGTCAAGGAGTTTGAACTAGCAAAGAACACTTGATATTTAAAATAATTACTTGCTATAGCTTTTACGATGGCCGTGCGGCTCTTCGCTTTTCTGGTTCTGCCGTCTGGTTATTTTTGCATGGTGTAGGCCACAGGCATTGCAGAGGGTTCGCGCTCCGTCGGGGCCACGTCGCCATTCCGGCGTCTCGAACGTCCCGCACTCGTGGCACTGCGATACCTCTTCGGACCTGAATCTTTTGCGCCGTCGAAACGGCTGGTCGTTGGGGGGTCCGGCCTGAGGGTGCGGGGGGTTCGAGTACATGAATGGGGCAGCATGCGCATTGTAGGGGCCCATAGGTGCAACGGGGACTGGAGCATCCACTATAGGTGTATATCTGGGCATGTGGGCCATATTTCCGGGAATAAAATACCCCAGCCCGTTGCGGGCAGGCATAGGCATCACTCCTGGGGGATGTGCGCCATACACATAGGACGGCGGCGCCTGTGACTGCAGAGGTTGGGGATGAAGTGGTTGTTGAGGAGCCTGCGCGTATGGGAGCTTGCCCGATGAAGAACTGGCGTGGGAAATCTGGTCCATGAACAGCAGAACATTACCCAGCCGCCGCGAGACGTCTACTAGCATGTCTGCCTGTGGTTTCGGAGCTATGCGGTTGAGAACCAGATGGTGTGTCTGGTTTGCGCAGTCTCGAACGTCACGGAACCGGGCTTCGTATTCTGCCCTCCGAGACGCGGGTACAACAATGGCGCCAACCGCGTAGTCGCTCTTAGGCTGCTGGGCTGGATCAGCTGGAAAGCCGGGACCTTCCTGTATAGCCTGATTTACTAGTTGACCTCTTGTGTCTGCATGCGATGGCAACGGTAGCGGTGGCATTATGGGTGGTTCAGACTGCCACGCCTGAAGCATACCAGGAAACGGGCACCCGCTGGACCGGGAGAAAGCCTGTGGCTGCGGCTTGTCGCCATTGTGCCTATTTTTGAGGCCCTGCAGAAGCTCCACCGCGTCCTCGGTGGTTTCTGGTTTAGACGCGGAGTCTCTGTTTACTGCAGGTGCAGCCCCTGGTCTTTGGTGTACGACCTTTACCGATTCAGCAGGTGGTGTGCGCGGGACGGCACCCACTGGCGGTTGTTCCGTGACAGCAGACTTTCGCAAAGGCGCTACAGGTGGTGGGATCACGGTTTTTGGAGGGCTTTCGCTCATCTTGACGGGATCCATCGTCTTGGCTCCCAGCACGAAGTTGATATCGGCAATCTTGGGCGCATCCTTATCGCGGCAAGAATTTCCACTAGCACTTGCTACCAGACGCTGCAAAGGGCTTTCCAGCGGTGGCGTGGGTTCGGCCTGAAGCTGGTTCAGCGAGACGCAGGGCTCGCTGGAGGCAGTCGTCATAGATGTCGGAGTGTCAGTCACCGTGATGTATCTAGATTAAAAGAGGTGCTCAAATAGAGTTATGTGACGCACGCTGCTGCTGCTGCCACCTGGAGGGCAACAGCAGTTACCAAATTCAGTAAGGTGCAGCGAGAGCTAATCATGCACTCAGCTGAGGGTTTCTCTTAGGACATTCGCACACGGCGCAGGCCAACCTAACCTATTTGCCTTCGCACTGCACGGCACTTATTGCACTTCTATCGGCAAGCGCCCTTCGAATTCCTGTGTACCAACGTGGATCTCGATTTTCCACGCCCACCACAACCCTTCACATTCAGGTTACAGGAATTCCAGAAACACAGGCCCTATGCTCGCAAGATGGCTACACCTAATCGGTCTATCTAAGGTTTCCACAGAATCTGCCCGTCGGTGGTGACAACATGCAGCCATCGGCAGAGTTTCAGGCACGCCCTTATATGTCTTCAGAGAGCTGCCTATGTACCCGTTACAGCCTATCTTGAGCGCGCGTCTCATCGCAGTGGCTATCGTGCGCTATTGAGTTTAAGCGGCCGCACAAGGGCCATTGCCAACGTCGCGGTTGTCAGCACGTGACCGCGTCCGGAGGCTATCCTTTGTCAGCGGTACGTTTGGCGATTTGTCGACGACGATGAGCGGCCTCGCATACAGTTTACTGGGGCTTGGTTCCCTCACCGGCGCCCTGGTCGGAGGTTACATGCTATTCAACGGTAATGGGGAGGATTTCGATGTTGGTTGGTTCCTGACATCCTTGTCACCCTACATGTGGGCCCTCATTGGCGTCTCGCTGTGTGCGGGTCTGAGCATAATTGGCGCTGCTTGGGGCATCTACATCAGCGGTACGTCAATCCTGGGTGCAGGTGTCAAAGTTCCCCGCATCACGACTAAAAACCTCATCTCTATTATCTTCTGCGAGGTTGTGGCTATCTATGGCCTAATTATGTCTATTGTATTCTCTGCGAAGCTCACGTACGCCGATGCTTCCGTGATCTACTCGCGGGAGAATCTGTTCACCGGCTATGCGCTGTTCTGGGCCGGGCTGACGGTGGGCCTAGGCAATCTCATTTGTGGTATATCTGTTGGCGTGACCGGTGCCACCGCTGCCATTTCTGATGCAGCAGACTCGTCGCTGTTCGTCAAAATCCTCGTGATTGAAATCTTTGGCTCTGTATTGGGGCTTTTCGGTCTCATTGTAGGCTTGCTAATGGCAGGCAAGGCAGGTGAGTTTTCGTAAACACTAGACCCCACGTAGCTCAGTCGAAAATACGAACCCCGTTGCCACCTTGCACGCAACTCGGAAGAAAAGCGAGTGCTAGAGCGCAAAAATAAAGGCCCTTTGGCCAACAAAAAAAGGACTTCCCAACCAGGGGTCGAACCTGGAATCTTTCGCTATGACCAAATCGTAGGCGAACGCCTTGCCATTGGGCCATTGGGAACAGTTGTTGCAAGCAAAAATCACCTAGCGTAGATACTCAAAACATTGCCAGACAAAAAAAGTTTGAAAAATCACTTTTGTATCCGATTTCCATCTGAGGCAATGCGAATAAAGTTGTAATCTATTTCGCTAAATGCTAATGTCACGATCTGGTCTCCAACCCAGCGGACAAACACAAACACAGTCGTCGTGCCCCACCATTTCGCAAGATTAACGGCGGACCAGCAAATAAATATGCTCCTGCTTGAGCGAGGAGAGCAAGCGGTGGGCGCCCTCTAAGCTCATTAGGAGTCCTCCAAACGATGCATACATGGCAACCTTGTCGAGGCCTGCCTCCGTGAACTTGTATACGGTGCCATACATCACGTAGTCGTATTCATCAGCCAGGCTGCGCTCGTCAGGCTTGAGCGGCCGCCAGCTTTTTGCCGTCGGTGCGTCGCCGTCGAGAGAAAGCGTAGTGCTGATGGCAACCGTCAGCGTCTCGCCAACCTGAACGGGGAACAGATCGGTGTTGACATCCAGCGTCAACGAAATGTCGTTGTTCGTTATTGACTGCGCCTGAATGCGTGCAACGCGGTCATAGCGGCCTTTATCAAGATGATCTATGCGAAAGAGCTCACTAAATAAAGTCGACATGGATTTTTCGCTTACTCAGGCCACGGCCAGGTCCTTTGACGGTCGACCTAACCCGCGGCGAGATCCTTTGACGGTCGACCTAACCCGCGGCGCGTCTGTTCACTGGAAAAGACCTCCTACAAGGGCGCCTGAGGGCGGTGTGCTCCCATGACGCTTCCTGTCGCGCATGCGTTCTGCTTGAACAACAATGCTGCATATGGCATGGTGGATCTATAAATAGTCCCTTCGATTTGATGCTAGGATATCTGCATGCAGTATTCTGGAGCGGGGGGGTAGAGAAGACATGTCTAGTAAACGCCTACCACCCAGGGTCTTGTGGCACCAGGGTTTGGTCTCGACGACGATCTTATGTGCAAGGACCCACTTCACTGGAACCACGCCTCTCATACCCATGCCATCAGATATACCTGCAGAGCTGCGTGCATACGGAAGAAATGCTGTGGTTTATCACACGCCAGGAGCTGCGTTTTGCTAAGCGCACCTGAGTCTCCCTGACGAAAACGACTGTCAGAATCTGTGGTGTTGTGTTAGCTTGCTGGCGCGGCGTGTTTACTACCCCAGGAACTTGCAGCCTGCAAAAGAGGCTTAATTAATAACCCTGCAGAAATGACCCCTGATGCTGATGAACTAAGCAGGCTTTAAGTACTAACTTTGGCAGGTGATCTCGTTCGCGGGCTTTCTTCAAAGCAGACAGGTATTAGGCGTGGCAGACGCATGTGTCATAGATAAATTTCTATCAGTACACCACTGCCTACTAGCAAGTCATGGACTCAGCGAGACACACCTACACAGTGTTTCACCAGGACTTTACTATAGCCCGCCAGCTCCAACTGACTCGTGAACTCGGCCGCGGTGCCTATGGCATTGTATGTGCAGCCAAGTATCCCAACTCTCCTGGTGTGGCCATTAAAAAGGTCACAAACATTTTCTCCAAGCAAATTCTCTGCAAACGGGCCATCCGTGAGATAAAACTATTGATCCACTTTCGTGGCCACAAGAACATAACCTGCCTGTACGACCTTGACATTGTCAACCCACACGATTTCAATGAGGTGTACTTGTACGAGGAACTCATGGAGTGCGACTTACACCAAATAATTCGCTCGGGGCAGCCGTTGACCGATTCGCACTACCAGAGCTTCATCTACCAGATACTTAATGGACTCAAGTACATTCACTCGGCAAATGTGCTGCACCGGGACCTCAAACCGGGGAATCTGCTAGTTAATGCCGATTGTGAACTAAAAATAGCCGACTTTGGCCTAGCCAGGGCAGTCGACGACACTCCCGAAAACAACGCGCTCACAGAGTACGTCGCCACGCGTTGGTATCGGGCCCCAGAAATTATGTTAAGCTCGCAGAGCTATACCAAAGCCATCGACATGTGGTCGGTGGGTTGCATTTTGGCCGAGCTTCTTGGGGGTAAGCCTTTCTTCAAAGGAGACTCTCCCTTTGATCAACTCAATAAGATCCTCAAAGTCCTTGGCACCCCCTCTAAACAAACGTTAGAGCGTATCGGCTCCCATCGTGCGCAGGAGTACATTTTGAGCCTCCCCCACTCCCAGCCCATGCAGTTTTCGATGTTTTTTCCGAATGCAAATCCAATGGCTCTTGACTTGGTCTCACGTATGCTCACGTTCGACCCGCAAGACCGGATTACCGTCGAGGAAGCGCTCGAGCACCCCTACCTACGTGTCTGGCATGATCCTGCAGACGAGCCTACCTGTCCCACAGACTTTGACTTTTCATTTGAATACATTAACAGTATGGAGGAGATGCGGAATATCATAACCGATGAGGTCAGGAGCTTCCGGTCGTATGTACGAGCTGTGGACGCTGAAAGAGATCTCAACTCACCCGTAGAGGAAGCTCCAGCTTTCGATGCGGTGGGTACCCCAATGATGAATCATGATCTGGACGCGACGCCTATCGCTATGAGTGACGACAAGCCTGAGAGTTGGGGACCCATAGATCGGTGAACACTAAAATGAATAAGAGTGCTATCTCCGGAGCTTCCAGAACAGAAGCCTTTATTCATTTCCTGGCTCGAAAGCCTTTGATGTAGCATGTTTAATACACGATCAACATGCTTATTAGGGCTATCTATGATGGCCGCAATGGTCTCAGCTCGTCTGAAAGGGTAGCTCCCACTAATAGCTCCCACTAATAGAGCAGGAACATGCGATATGGACCAAAGCCGTCAATATTCACAGCAGGACTAAGAATTACGATTTCTTCGTCCTCGACTATCACTTTCACCACGTACATTCCTTAATTTATTTACGCCATTGGCACTGCTTGTTAATCATAAATGCCAGCCATATTGGCTCAATAGCCTAGCGGTTTGACGTCACGAAACTAGGACAGCTTGACTGGACTGGTACGTGTCTTGCAACATCTAGAGTATGCAAAGAAAGCCATGTGGGGTTCACGCGATTTGAAGCTACCTATTTGTTGCTCGAACACATATCAAACTGTATTTAGTAGTCGAACCCATCAAAGTTTACTCAAAATAAAAAAAGCCGAGGCGCTCAGCTCACTGCACAACCCTAGATTCGTTTGATAACATTATACATGTGTGAAGTGGCTCGATTCGTAATCATCACCAGATTTGCGCGACTGTTGTCCAATGCGAGAAAAGTGGGCGACCTCAAAAGACGGGGCTAACGGTCTCGACATAGAGCACCAAGCCGTGAAATATAAAAATAGACGTAGTCGTTGGGTAAATTTGGCCATTTGTATCGTGTTGGGAACGGCCGTGTTCTCGGCGTTGTACTGTCTATATGATACCGGGCCTGCGCACAAGGAGACAATAAGTCTTGAGGAACAGCGACAGGGGAAATATCGTCCCAAAAGTCGCCAGATCTCCTGGATAGAGGATGGGTTTGGGGGTGAGTACCTTGACAGACGTGACGACGGTGGGTACGTTCTTTGCTCCTTTTCGAAAGATACATGTAACGACATCACGAACGGCACGTTCGAAATCGATGGCTACGTGCTAGCGGTTGATGATTTGACTCTGAGCAAAGATCGCTCCAAGGCCCTTCTGTCGACAAACAGAGCTAAGCACTGGCGACACTCTTTCTACGCCCGGTACTGGATTCTTGACATTCCCAGCGGCAAAGTCTATCCTCTCTACCCGGAGCACGAGAACGCAATGCTTTCATTGGCAGTGTGGTCACCCAATGGTAACGAGATTGCGTTCGTGTTTCAAAATAATATTTACATCCGAAACACTAACAACAACCTCGCATTGCAAATCACTAGTGACGGTGGTGACAACATATTCAACGGCATCCCGGATTGGGTCTACGAAGAAGAAGTATTTGCTGGTCCCAAAGCGCTTTGGTGGTCTCCAACTGGCGACCACCTAGCGTACCTCAAGTCTAACGACACAGAAGTTCGCGACTACCCAATTCCGTTCTACATCAACAATGCATTCAATCCTGATGCATATCCATCCCTTAGAGAAATCAAGTACCCCAAACCAGGCTACACGAACCCGCTTGTCGACATATACATTTATGACACAGCGAAGCAAGAAACCAGCGAGATCTCTATGAACCATGACGAGGATATCATTATTACAGAAGTAGTGTGGGTTGGTGACGAAGAGCTCATTCTCAAGGTAATGTCGCGCGATAGCGATTGGCTCAAGGTGCTGTGCGTCGATGCGTCGACTGGCGCGTATGAAATACCCAGGAGCTATGAAGCCCTCAAGGACGGCGGATGGTTTGAGGTCACTCATAATACTAGGCGTGTTCCTGCGGATGCAAATAATGGGCGACCTTATGACGGGTATGTGGATACGCTGATTGTTGATGGTTACAACCACCTAGGCTACTTTTCGCCCCCCAACACTACCGAGCCAGTTCTTCTCACGTCTGGACCGTGGGAGGTTGTTGACACTGACTATGCGGTAAGACCAGACAAGAATGTTGTCTACTTCACGTCGACAAAACGGTCTCCAATAGAGCAACAGCTTTACCGTTGCTCTTTGCAAGGACAAGGCGTCTCTCCGATAGAACCGGTGATTCCAGATAGCGAGGGCGTCTACTCAGCGTCCTATTCTGGCGATGGTAGTTATATGCTTGTTTCTTACCTGGGCCCTGATGTACCGTCTCAAAGAATTTTCGGCCCGAACGACACGTGGGAATCAGCCACGGTTGTGGAAGATAACAAACTGTTACGAGAGCTCTTGAGCAACAAATCACTCGGGGAGGTTTTATACAGTCTGTATGAGGTTGCTGAGGGTGTCAAGGTTAATGTGCGTGAAATAAGACCCAGTGGCTTTGACGAGCGTGCAAAGTACCCCGTACTATTCTTCAACTACGGGGGTCCTAATTCACAAATGGTAACCAAGACTTTTACGTTAGATTACCAGCGAATCTATTCTGAGACCCACAATGCAGTAGTGATTACCGTGGATCCTCGGGGCACAGCATATATGGGACGGGACTTTCGGTCAATTGTGCGTGACCATCTTGGATACTATGAAGCACATGACGTTATCCAGGTTGCCAAAGGCTGGAATTCCAAATCATATGTAGATGCAGATACCACGGCTATCTGGGGCTGGAGTTACGGCGGGTTTCTCACTTTAAAGACACTGGAGACGGACGCAGGAAACACTTTCAAATACGGCGTTGCAGTGGCCCCGGTTACGGACTGGCGCCTCTATGACTCCATATACACGGAAAGATATATGCACACCCCAGCTAAGAATTCAGAAGGGTATGAAAAGTCTGCAGTGTCGAATGCAACCGCGCTGGGCGAGAACAAGCGCTTCTTGGTTATGCATGGAACGGGTGACGACAATGTGCATTTCCAAAATACGTTGCTTTTGTTGGACAAGCTCGATGTGGCAGGGGTTGAGTCTTATGATGTGCACGTATTCCCTGATAGCGATCACAGCATCTACTTCCACAACGCCAATCCCATGGTTTACGACAGACTTGATGAGTGGTTGCGGTCCTACCAGGGCTGATATTTATGACGCATTTTTAGAGCCGCTTTGACGGAAACTGGGCGTTATCTACTTGAGGCAAACCAAATACGGACTACAGGATGGAATGCTCACGGGGTCTAGAGTCTATTACAGTTCTCTCAACTCGATGGCAAGTTCCGTGCATATCAGGCAACAATGGGCGCTGCTTTGGTCTCGTACCTACTCGCATTGACGTGCCCGCATTTGCACGTGCGCGCATCTAGGTTGTTCTCAAACGCCACAATTGCGTCTTTGACCTGTGTGCCAAGATCAAGCATCTGCTCTGTTATCTCGTGCACAACATCTTTGCATTCAGCGCAGTACCAGCGGATAGTGTCCGGACTCTTCTCTGGCCGATCCTGCTCCACAACGATACCTACAGTATCCGGATACCGCTGCGGGCTGTGTGGGACATTGGCCGGCAGCAGAAAAATGCTGCCTTCACTGATCTGGATGTCCTTGAACTCACCGTTGTCGACAACCTTGAGGGTCATTGGACCCTTGTACTGGTAGAACCACTCAGGCGTGGGGTTGATGTGATAGTCCGTCCGCTGATTGGGACCACCGACGATCATCACGGTGGCACCCCCGCGCTGGATACAGAAATTACCCACCGGTGGTTTTAGCAGATGTTCATTCTCTGAGAGCCATTCTTTGATGTTTACGGGGGGCGTCAGCATTGAGGTTGCAGTCGCAGGCCTCGACATTTTGGCCACCGCTGAGTCACCACCGCCGATACAGAGCGTTCTGTTGTTAGTTCTGCTACAGGTGAGCGGCCACGCTCGCAGATATTGAGACATTCAAAGCTGATGATCGTTTGCCGAGGAAACCGGCAATCGTCATCGGCTGCGGTCCTGTGTATTTATAATTAGCCAGTGTTTACAGTTTTCGGGGCGCAGTTATCCTACTATTAACCAACTATTAATCAACTATTAACCCTTCCAATCCCAATGTCGTGGCCTATTCTTGCCTGTGACCCTCCTTGTCCTTCGCGCTGCTCGTTCAATTCAATTCAGGTTCTGGCTCACTGGCTTACTACATCCCTCCAAAATCTCACCACCCAGTTACTAAGTTCACGTCATGGCGGGAACGGCAAACAATAAGGAAGGGCCTGAGGAAGCCAAGGCCGTGCGGCAGGCTCCTGAGACCGAAGAGCTGAATGAAGAAGACCAGAAGCTCAAGGACGAGCTGGATATGCTCGTGGAGCGCCTGCAGGAGAAGAACCCAGAACTGTATGGGGCCGCGCTGGATAACCTGCGCGACGCCATCCGTAGCTCGACCTCGAGCATGACTGCCGTCCCTAAACCCCTCAAATTTCTCAAGGAGCACTACAGAACGCTATGTAGCGTCTATGACCAGTGGAGCCCTGGCACGAACAAAGATCAGTTGGCGGACATTCTGAGCGTGGTGGCGATGACCGTTGGCCCCGCTGACAGCAACAGCGAGAGCCTCAAGTACCGCCTCCTGTCCCCATCGGCCGAAGACATCGGCCATTGGGGCCACGAGTACGTGCGCCATTTGGCGCTCCAGATTGGCAACGAGTTTCACGTTCGTGTCGAGGAAGACAAGTCCACTGCTGCCCTGCTTGATCTTGCACTGGACATCGTGCCGTTTTTCCTCAAGCACAACGCCGAGGCCGATGCTGTCGACATTCTAATGGAGCTTGAGAGCATTGAACGCATCACAAAGTATGTTGACGCTAATACATATGCACGCGTTTGCCGGTATTTGGTGAGCTGTGTGCCTTTCCTGCCACCCGGCGATGACATGGTGTGCCTGCACACCGCCTACGACATCTACTTGTCGAACAATGAGCTGCCTCAGGCCCTGATCCTGGCCATTCGTCTGGACGAAGAGGAGCTAGTGCGAGCCGTGTTCAATGCCACCAACGATCTACTTCTTAAAAAGCAGCTCGCTTTTATGGTAGCGCGTCAGCGCCAGTGGTTTGACGTGGACGATGACGAGGTGGCCGAAATTCTCTCAAATGTCAAGCTTAGCGAGTACTACCACTACCTCGCTAAAGAGTTGAACCTCGAGAGCCCAAAAACCCCAGAAGACATCTACAAGAGTCATCTGGAGACTACTCTGCTGGGGACTACTGTCGAACCGGCGAAACAAAACTTGGCATCTGTTTTCGTCAATGCATTTGTTAATGCGGGCTATGGCAACGACAAGCTCATTCAGACCCCCAACGACGAGTCATCTTGGATATACAAGACACTTGGGGTGGGGATGCAATGTGCCACTGCGTCGATTGGTTTGCTCAACCTGTGGGATTTCAACGATGGTTTGCCAGTTCTCGATAAGTACATGTACTCGTCGGAGGAACAAATTAAAGCCGGGTCAATTCTTGGTATTGGTATTGTGAATTCGGGCGTTCGTGATGAGAGCGATCCCGCGATTGCTCTCCTGGCCGACTATCTAGAGAACCCCAGCGTTTACTTGCGCACATCTGCCATCATCGGCTTGGGTCTGTCGTACGCAGGCTCCCGCCGCGAAGATCTGAGCGAGTTACTCGTGCCACTCATTGTTGATGGAGATCTGCCTATGGAAGTCTCATCTCTAGCGGCCCTCTCCCTCGGGCTGATATTTGTCGGTACTGCAAACGGAGACATCACTACAGCCATCATGCAGGCTTTCCTAGACCGCGAACCGGCACATTTGAGCGATAAATGGACCCGTTTCCTTGCCCTTGGGCTTGGTCTGCTTTACGTAGGCAAGATCGAAGACACCGAGGAGATTATCGAAACCGTCAAGGCAGTGGATCACCCAGTGGCTACTATTGTGGAAATCATTGTGACAATTTGCTCCTACTGTGGCTCCGGAAATGTTATCCAGATTCAGAAACTTCTCAGATCATGCTCAACTCGCCCTTATGAAGACGAGGTCGATTCTGAGGACGACAGCGATGAGGAAGAAGACGACGTTCAAATTGAAGGAGCCCAAGAGCCTCAGCTCAATGGTCAGTCAGAATCTACGCCTTCTAATAGGAATGAGATTCAGCAGGGCCAGCCTTCTGAGCCTTCACGCCCTCATCAGAGCCAGCCTTCTGAGTCCTCTAGCACTCATCAGAACGAGTCTTCTGAGCCCTCAGGCACTCATCAGAACCAGCCTTCTGAGCCTTCAGGCGCTCAGCAGAGTCAGCCTTCTGAACCCACTGACCAGAGTCAGCCTTCCGAAGCTGTGCCCCATCCCGTTAGTGGGGACCAAGACACTGATATGGCCGACCCCTCCACTCCTACAAACCACGCTGCAGAAGACAAGGAAGCACGTCGCGAAGCCCGCCGCGAGTCCATGAAGGTGAAAGCTTATTGCGTTCTTGGAATAGCGGTCATTGCGATGGGTGAAGATATTGGTCAGGAAATGGTATTGCGTCACTTTGATCATCTGATGCACTACGGTGATGCTCATATAAGGAGGGCTGTGCCGCTTGCTATGGGAATCATTTCCGCATCTAATCCGCAGATGAAGGTTTACGATACATTATCACGATATTCGCATGATTCGGATCTTGAGGTTGCTATTAACGCAGTGTTTGCTATGGGTTTGGTTGGTGCCGGCACTAATAACGCACGTTTAGCTCAACTTTTGCGTCAACTTGCAGCATACTATTCTCGCGACCCCGATACTATGTTCATGGTGCGAATTGCACAAGGTCTCGTCCATCTGGGAAAAGGGACGCTAACCTTGAACCCATTCAACACCGAGGGTCAAATCCTTTCACCCGTTTCTCTTGGAGGGCTATTGATTGTTTCTCTTGCTCTGTTGAATCCGAAGTCGTTTATTTTGAGCCAGAACCCTCAGATGCTTTATTTTTTGACACTATCCATTCAGCCACGCATGCTTGTCACCGTCGATGAGAACTTGGAGCCCATTAGAGTCAGCGTGCGTGTGGGTCAGGCTGTCGACGTTGTTGGCCAGGCAGGACGCCCAAAGACCATCACCGGATGGGTGACGCATACAACTCCTGTTCTTCTTTCGGTGGGTGAGCGCGCTGAACTAGAGGAAGACGAATATATCAGTCTGTCTGCATCCTTAGAGGGCGTTGTTATATTAAGGAAGAACCCAGACTACGCTGGCCAAAATGAGTTGTAAAATCGCCACATTATGATATAGAAGTGCTGCATTGTGACTGGTAATTTTTATCTCTACAAAAGGTAAAAGTTAATTAAATATTGTGGTGCATTTCTTATAGTTCACCTGCCAAAAGAGCCTCAATAACATGCGATATGTACTCTCGCCTGTTTGCGAGCTTGCAGTTGAAGTGATGCTCCAGCTGCATTCTTACACTGCGCTTTGTGACCTTAGAAAGGTCCGCAGTTGCTAGAATCTCTCTTATTGCTTCGGTGATATCGGTGTCCGACGGAGTATCATCCGAGTTCGACCCTGCATCATCGAACATGGCGATTGAGGACCGCGGGGTTATATGGGTCGAGGAATCAAACTCTGCAAGTTCCTCAGCGCCAACATCTTTCTCCCAAGTCTCAGCTTCATACTCGGTCCACGTCTTGCGAGGTATTTCAGAGGGATCAAAGTGGCCCTCATCGGTTACCAGCAGCTTTTCGCCTTGCTCTCCGAGAACCATACGAGTGTTACCCCAGGAGAAGTCGTCCATATACCAAAATGAATATAAGGGCAAAACCAAAGAGAATATAGGCAACGCGAGAATGTACACAAACATCCATCCAATCATCTCCCATTTACGTCTTAGAACGAAAATAAAAGCCTGCAGACCGTAAATGGCGGCAACCATGGCAATAGAAGTAATTGGAATATCATCCGTTCTGGCGATACAAAGGTAAATCAAATATGCCAAGTAGGCGCATGTCACAGGCTGGATGAGGGTACTGAACAAATCAAGAAGGACAATGAATCGCATTCCGAAACAGCAAAAGCCACAGAGCTGGCTCATTGGTACCAATTCTACAAGGTTGTGGACTGTAGAGTTGATCCATCGACGGCGTTGGGACAAGAACACTGACCAAGAATCAGGTGCAACGGTCCACGCATGCGCCTGACGTAGAAATCTGGTACTATATTTTGGATTATACTTGAGCATCAATGTTGTCAAGTAACGGTCCTCACCAAGCTGCAGCAGGTTTTTGTCGTGAAGCGTGCGCACATGGTTCTCAGAATATGCCTCCACAATGGCCGTGGATACAAAAACAGGCTGTAAACTTCTTTGTTCATAGATACGGTAGAGGGTGAAGCAACCCGGTAAACATGTAACACTTCCAAATAAGCTTTCAAATGCCTTTGCTAGGTTATGCGAAATGTAGTACTCGTAGACCTGGATCATAGTAACCAAAGAATGGCGAGCGTTTGATAGGGCAGTCTCGCCACACACACCTTGAACCTTGTTATCACGAACCATTTTACCGACAAGCTGTGAAAGAGATTCCTGGGACACCACAGTATCCGCATCTACCTGCATCAAAAACTCGTAATACCCTGGGTTCACGCCAATGACATTCTGAATCTGGTTGTATAACTCGAGCTCCAGCGGGCTCATGGGGGAATTGTAATGGACGCGGTTCAAAAATCTCATCAAGAGCATCTGCGAATCACGCTTACCCCTGTTTCCAGGACGGAAAGTTTCGTTCGGTTTGCCCACCTTTACAATTACGAGGTAAGGAACAATATGTCCACCAACCTCGTACAGACCAGTGTAAATTTTGCCCATATTCAGCTGCTTATCTCCTTCACCCAAACTTTCGAATGCCAAAGCGGGAGGGTCAACTTCCTCCGGACACCCTAGGATATCAAGCACAATACGCGGGGTCGGTTTCTCATTTCCAGCACCAACAATCATACCATCACAAATAACGACGAGTAGTTTGCGCTTATCGTCATATTTCGTGCGGGCCAATGAGTCAATAGCTCTGCGCAAGGATGCTTCATCTTCCGTGTACGCGGGGACTTGGCAGATCACAAACCGGTCCAGATCGTCCGGGTACTCAAAGCCGCCAAACTGGAGGGCGGCAACAAACTTTATCACAATCACCGCAACAACAAAAACAGTAACTGCAAGCAAGAAATAACGGGCAAACAAACAGCGTACAGATCCACGTGAGTCAACTTTTCCAATTAAAAATACGTTGCGCAAACATCTGTCCATATTTCGGCGCACGTCGTCATCTAGAGACAACGATTTGTACTTTTTTGTAATATCCTGCCCGCTGTGCTGTTGGAATAGGTCGACCACATCGCTGTCCATGAAGTTTGTGTTTATATCAGGTGGAGGCACATAACCAGCGGGTGCTCTCGTAGACAGATCACCTATAACATAGTCAGTCAAGTCATAGACCATCCCATGTATACTGGCCACAATCTTTTGCTTGCTAGTAGACATTTTCTTGATATCTTTTGGGGTATAACCAATGTAGCTTTTCAAATAATTGTTATTGAAAAAATGCATTTGCTGAAGATACCAATCCGGTCTCGAGTCATTAGTGAACGCTCTGAAGTCATGGTACTGAGCATTCTGGTCGGTATAATTCTTGGTATTTCCCATGACGATAAACTCACTCATTGAACCATTCACACCGCCACAAGCAGCCGACAGCTGTATAGGGAACAAGTCTGCCACCTCTTTTCCGCCGTAGTTAAGGACATCGGAAGTGGGCACCACAACTGGATAATGCGAAGGTGCAAACTTGGTGATATCGTATACTATACCCCGATTGGAAACATACACCTTGTCTGGGCTAGCGTCCTGACTGTATCCAGAGAGTTCACCTGGACTCATCACATCCTGCAACGGACAAACCAGGTAAGGAAACCCAATCAAAAAGAGCATGCATCCAATACACATACCCCAAATAATCATATTAATCGTGAGTTTTTCGCGCCAGGCTATACGGACACTTTTGAAAGGCATCTTTCCGATTTTGCGGATGACATAGTCGGGGATGTACCAAGTATAGAACCACACAATCATGAGCCAATTGCGTCTCTTCCGCGATTCTCTAGTTGGTTCAGTAAGATCTCTGGCGTCCTCCAAATCTTCATCGTTGACATGAATATACTCGCCATGGGAGTTGGGGTCGTCGGCATACCTGAACATATTTCCGAGCCCACCAGCCAACGACTTCGTCTCCATATCTTGGTAAAGACCCGGCTCACTCCCATTGTGGAGAGCAAATTTCTTCATAGCGGCGTCGGCAAAGGACATATTTGGGTCTACCAGCTGCAGCCACGCGTTCTCAGAAAGGAACACACCAGTTGTACCATAACAGATGTCACGTTCTGGCCAACCTTGAGCGTGGATCACTTTTATGGCCTGTTCGCGTTCACTCTCGTCCGGGTTCAGTGGCCCGGGGCTGGCATATCTCAAGTACTCGCTGAACGGCATGAAAAGCGAGTGGTCGGTGTACTTTGTTCTCTTCGCTATCTCAGGCAGACCCAGACCAGTGACCTGCTGGCGTACACACCGGGCATCGAACGAAGAGATGAGCCGGTGGTCATTAGGCTTTAAACACAGCACGAAGTAGGCGTTGCGGTCATCAAAAGAGTCGATCGCCTTGTCCACTGCTATTACAAACTGCGTTGGGGCCGCAAGCTCTCTCGAATCCTCCAAGGCCTTTCGACCTCCCTTGTATGTTCCTTGTCGGTTGCGCTCATTTGCAGCACTGTAGCGCTGGCTGTGTGATCGCTTGACAGACGCGTTCTGGAGAAGTGACGGCTGCCTCTTCGGCTCTGACGAAAAATGAGCCGCGACCACCGTATTCTGAGCACCAAAAGTTTTGTCTACGACCGCGCTGCTTTGAAATATGGTCTTCAAAAAGTCGGACGAACTCGACGACGTGAACAGAGAGATAATATCCGCACTGATCTGCTCTCGCGACTCTTCAAGGATGCCCTTGACTGGATAATCAACCTCAGCCTCGTAGTGGTTGATTGAAAAGAAACGGTCCTTCATGTCAACATGGACAATAGAAGAGTGGCCAAAGCGCCGCTCCAGACTGCTGAGCAAGCTCTGATCATCCTTGTCACGCTTGGCATAGTCACTTATCAGAGAGATGACCCCCACCCGAGGCCTTATTAGATCCTTTATGGTCTCTGTGTTATCAAAGTACTCAGTGTTCGGGATATCCACATCTTCGGTCGCAAGAACGTCGTTGCTCTTTTGGAAGTATACATGAAGCATATAATGGTAGAGCATTTCATTTGCGGTGTTGTAGAGCAGCCTATCAAGGACTGGCTGGGACGACGCATTGAAGCCAGGAAAGTCGACCAGCGTTATGGTGCTCTGGACGAGTGGGCTGTAATCCTCGCCGCCATGGGGCCCGTTCATCGAAAGTCGGGTATTGATCCTGTCGAGAATCCACGTGTTCATAAGCGCATAGAGAGTTCGCGCGACCTCGTCACAGTTTTCTTGGGCACCACGACAATCCAGCACCACCGTGACGCGGTCGCCATTCAAAGTGACCGTCTTGGATACCAAGCACGTGGCCAGGGTCTCGGGAAGTACGCCCAGAAAGCTGGCAACAAGCTCAAGCACATCGAGGTTAGCGATTTCCACCGCAGTCGTAGCCGCCACTGACGAGTCCTGAGCGCGAGTCCGAAATTTGATCTGCCCGAGATGCAGGATCGCAGCTAGCACCTGGAAAATGTTGGCGACGTCAGCGCGCAGAAAGCCGAGACTGAACAGTGACGCCTTGAGCTGCTTGAACTGGAGCTTGTCGTCGACGCCGCTCAGTCGAAGTTGGGACGGGTGACCCAAATAGCGGAAGCGCTGGGTCGCGAGGTCAGTGAGCTGGAGGTGGTAGCGCTCCTCCTCAGTGAGACCGTTGACCATATAGTAGAACACATTGAAGTTACGCTCATTGGTCGGAATCTTGGTCACGCGCTGGCGCTCCAGGCGGAAGTCCATGATAGTGGAGCCAATCAAGGTGGTCTCATGGTCGTATTGCAGCTCCAGCATCATGCCGAACTTGGACGCTGCGTTACTGGCAGCCGTTTTGGCCGTTCCAAACGCTTCCAACACGGGATGGACGTTACGCACGCGTTGCGACAGCGGGTTTCCGGCGAGCGTCAAAATGTGGCCCGAGAGCGCAGACGCAAATTCAGTCTTGCCCGTGCCGGTTTCTCCGAGGAATAAGACTACCTGAGGCTCGCCGCGACATTGCATGCGGTTGCACACCCGCGCGGCCATGTCCTTGAATACTTGGTCTTGGTTCACATCGAACGGGGCAAACGTGTTCACAGCAACCAGGGCACGTGTGGAGACGGTGCAAAACGGCATCCCCTGGTGGTACCGCGACGCAATCTGCGCGGTGAGCCCGCGGCCGTCCAAAGAGGACGGCGGCAGGAGTGAAAGGTCGGCAGCCGGAGACATGACGCCAGCACAAAGCTCAGCTACGTCAGGTCCTCCAATAACTCTGCAGCTGGTCTATTAGTTGGGTACCGCCACGCTACGCTCGGTCCCACTCTTCAACAAAAAGTAAACACAGCAGCGGCTCAGCTGTAAGGTGCGTCAGCAGCAGTCAGGGCTAAAATTAGCGTTTTTGTGGCGCCGGCCGGTCAGTGGCACGCTTTTTTTTCGCGGTGCGTGTCGAACCGACTATTTTATCGAGACTGCTCGGCAGATGCACCACGTCGCACAGCCCATTCTCAAATCCTGCGCCTGGTTCGGAACCCTTACCCGCGTCGCGATCTAAAAACATAACCTCCGTTCCAGAAGCTCACCTGTTGCAAACTGCAAGTGCGGCGCTCTGTGGTCAATTTAATTTATTTCCGTCCCCCCTTGCCCGGCTGCGACACGTTCGGGCGCTGTATCCATGGACGCTGACCCACCCCTCAGCCATGCTGAGCAGGTGCTCAACACCAGCGGCCTAATAGCGCACCTCCATCGCATTTTCTCGAGCAGCGACACCCAGTCCGTGCGCATCGACTGGGGCTCGCTCCTCTTGCTTGGCCAGTACGTACCGCGTGAGTTTATGGAGACTGTGTGGCACCACGCGTACCGACGGGCCGAGGACGAGCTCATCCTTGTGATGCCAACCCATTCTGCCGCGCGTTCTGCGTTCCTCAGTGCAGTCCTGGAGTTCCCCGGTATATGTGCGGGCATCAGCAACGCCTTGCAGGCGCTCATGCCGTTTCTCACAAGCCTGACGCCGGCGAACCTCAACGAGCGCTTCCACAATGGGCTAAGCGTGTCCATATCGCTGAACAGCGAAGGCACCATCGTGTCGACCCGGATGTCGCTCGCCGAGCAGCCGCTGCGCTCGCTGAAGCCACTTCTCGAGCTCAAGGGCGAGCGCGGCTACCGCGCGTTCGACGTCTTCTACAACCTTCTGTACTCTCAAGAGGACCGTGCCGAGCTGCTGGCGCTCAAGACACATCCTGCGCAGTATGATCTGCTGAGGCCCTCGAACACTTTCACGCTTCCCGACTGGGTGTCTTTTGCCGACGACAGGGCTCTCGCTAAGGACTGGTATGAGTCTCTGTGCAGCTGCCTACCCAAGAAATTCTGCCGCGATATCATGACCACCCTGAGCGGTATACTGCTGCTCGGCAATAACAGTAAAAATGACCGTGCTGATGGTGCTGGTCTCATTGGCTTAGACCCGAAGTTGAGCTCGCAGTACCCACCTCACGAGCTGATTGCCGCCACTTACACAGCGCTCGTCAATGCTGTGCTATTCAACTTGAACCATTACCTTGCCTCGTTTGATCTGTCTGACTCCAGCGACATCTCCTCTCTGGTTACTGTCGTCGAGTGCGCTTCTTTTGACCGGTACGACGTTCTGAAGAATGTGTTTGACAACTCGGCTGGTATCAATGCCGAAATGGCGGCCAATGGGATATCGCTACCTAAGACCCCTGGTAACGTGGCCAAAGCGCTCAAAAAACTGAGCGAGCCACATATACCGTCTCAACTGTCGATCATCACCGAGTTCTTTGCCATTGTCGACCCCTCAGTAGCCTGGCCCAGAGCCGCTATCAAACAGGTGCAGCAGGGCTATACTCCGCTCAATGTTGCGCAGTTGGTGCCCTCAAATCGTGTCTGGACCATTCTCACTATGGCGTCAAGCAATACAGCAGAGGCCGTCAACAACAGTACATGGACAAGCTCCGTGATCTCGCAACAAGTTCGCGACTTCTTTATTACAGAGTGGGCTGCCCAGCGTACTTCCGACGACTACACTACCGATTTCGGTGTTGGCGATTTTATCAGCTGGTTCAGAGCAATTCTTCCCGACGGCCCTGGCGGGTTCCAGATTGAGGCCTGGGCTCAGAGCAAAGGCTTTCGGATTGAGGAGTTCTTTACCGGCCAGCATCGGATTTATATCGATGAGCCTGTTTGGCAGGAGTTAGAACGCGAACGCCAAGCGGCAGAGGGAACCTTTGGTGGGTATTCGAGCATGGGCGTGCCGCCAATTGGCACACAACTGCCCTCATTTCACTTTGGTGATCCCTTGACTCACCCTAATCTTGGCTACCAGTCACCTAGAGCAGTAGCTGCTTCTTCGGGAGCTGCGCTGCAATCGCCGGGCTACCCAATGTCCGAGAAATCCCCGGTTCAGCCAATGCGCGAGATCTATAACTCCGACGGACGCATTGAGCAGGTAGAAGCAGACCTTGGATCAGACCGGTACTATCCAGATGAGGAAAGCGATTACGATGAGACCGAGTTTTTAGGTGAGTTCAAAGATGCGCAGAAGGAGGGTGCCCACCTTGAAGTCTACAAACAGACCCCGCTTCGCAAGGCCTGGGTGGGGTTAGTGTGGCTACTGACGTGGTGGATTCCGTCGCCCTTATTGTGGCTTTTTGGCAAGAAACGTCAGGAAGTACGGATAGCTTGGCGCGAAAAATTGGTTATCTTTTTTTTCATCTTTCTCCTAAATGCAGCAATCATTTTCTACATGATATTTTTGGGTCGTTTCATCTGCCCTGATTACGACAAGGTCTGGAACCATGAGCAATTACAGTTTCACCAGGGAGACACGGACTTTTACGTGGGCATTCATGGGAATGTCTACGACATCTCAAAGTTCTACAAACTACAGCATTCGGATAATGGTATCAAGACCACTCCTTCCTTGATGCTCGAAGTTGCAGCCGGTAAGGATATATCCGACTACTTCCCTCCGCCACTTACTGTCGCGTGCCCCAGTTTGGTAACTGACGACTCGGTCGTCCTATCTTACAACACGAGTACTAGTCCCAATGCGATCGCCATGCACCAGAGTGGCAGCTACTCAACCCCGTTGAAGAAAACAGCTCTTCATAACTATACCTGGTATAATGACAACTTCAAGCCAGGAATCAAGAAGTACTACAAGGGCTCGCTTGTGGAGACACCGAAGGACATCGAGAAGACGAGTGGGTCGGATCCCAATAGATATTTATTCATCTTGAATAAGAAGATTTACGATGTCACAAACTACATGCTCACAACCAGCAAGTTTCCTGTTTCCGATTCACCGCAGTTCCAGAAGTACAGCTTTTTTCCTGCCCAAGTCCAAGCAATCTTCCAAAACTATCAAGGGCAAGATATCTCGGAAATGTGGGCGAGACTGGATGAGGCTACGCAGAAGAAGTCTATGGAATGTTTAAACAATGCGTTTCTGTACGCAGAGTTAGATTTTCGGCAGACCGCAAAGTGTCAGGCAGCAAACGTCATTTTACTTGTCATTGCGGGAATTTTAACGTCTATCACCCTCATCAAGTTCCTGACATCCCTCAGGTTCGGCACCAAGCCGTTGCCTTCTCCTCAAGACCGGTTTGTTATCTGTCAAATCCCAGTATACACAGAATCAGAAGATGACGTGCGGTTGGCTATCGACTCTTTGACCAACATGGATTACGATAACCAGCGGAAACTGCTTGTCGTTATCTGTGATGGTTTAGTGGTTGGTGCCGGTAATGACCTCACAACCCCGCAGATTGTCCTTGACGTGTTTGGTGTCGACGATCACGTTGAAGCTGAGCCGAGGGCATATCACGCGATTGCAGAAGGTTCGAGGGAGCTCAACTATGCACAGGTGTATTCTGGCCTGTATGAGAACGAAGGCAATATTGTCCCTTACGTGGTGATTGTCAAATGCGGTGCGCCAAACGAATCATTGAAGCCAGGCAATCGGGGTAAACGTGACTCTCAACTTTTGCTCATGAACTTTCTAAGCCGTGTTCACAGGCAAGGCGCCATGTCGCCTCTCGATCTGGAACTGTTCCAGCATATCAATAATGTTATTGGTGTCGAACCTGAGAGATACGAGTATCTCTTCACTGTCGATGCCGACACTCATGTAATGCCGGACAGCTTGACCCGTTTAGTTGCTGCATGCACTAATGACAATAAGATCGCTGCTGTGTGTGGGGAGACTGGTATCCAAAACGAGGACCAGAGTTTGTCAACAATGGTGCAGGTGTACGAATATTTTATCTCGCACCACCTGACGAAAGCGTTTGAGAGTCTTTTTGGTAGCGTCACATGCTTGCCAGGCTGCTTTACACTTTACAGACTTAGAACTGCCCAACGAGCACGCCCTCTAATCATATCTGAGGAAGTGATTCGGGAGTACTCAGTGCGCCATGTCGACACGCTACACAAGAAAAACCTGTTCTCCTTGGGTGAAGACCGGTACCTCACGACACTAATGAGCAAGTTCTTCCCAAGAATGTCCTATAAGTTTGTCGCGGATGCTCGCTGTCTCACTCGTGTGCCAGATGACTTTTCTGTTCTCATGTCCCAGCGGCGTCGTTGGATCAATTCTACAGTGCACAACCTCGTTGAACTGCTTCGGCTTGAGACTATGTGTGGTTTCTTCCTGTTCAGCATGAGGGGTATTGTATTTGTGGACCTGATAGGTACGCTCATGCTTCCGAGTGTGGTGATCTATCTAGCCTACTTGATCTACGTGATGGCGTCCCACACGTCACCGCTGCCCATCATTTCTATCGTGCTAATTGCCTCTGTCTACGGTCTCCAGGCCCTTGTCTACATTCTGCACCGACGCTGGCAGCACATATTCTGGATGATTATCTACATCGCGGCGTATCCGTTCCATTCATTCATTTTGCCTATTTATTCGTTCTGGAACATGGATAACTTCTCGTGGGGTAACACACGTGTCGTTGTAGATGAGTCCAAGGGCAAGCGCGTCGTATTGCAAGAGGACTCCGACACTTTCGATCCACGGACAGTTCCCTTCGAGACGTGGAGCAGCTACGCAAAGAGAGAAAATATTCCAGGTGCCGAGCGGCCTATCGTTTTCGATGAGCGCCGCGGACGAGTACTTCAACACGTGGCCGACGACGCGGTTCTGTCTGGAGGAATGTCCACCAAAGGCCGTATGTCGACGTACTCACGACCCAGCACCATGTACGGTGCGCCCACCGAGGCGTTCGATGCGGAAACGGCTGCGCAGATCCGTAGCACCGTCAGGCAGGTACTTGCCAACACGGATCTTGACACCATGACTACCCAGCAGCTTAGAGACAAGGTTGGAGATCTCCTTGACACCCAATTTGTTGGGGAGAAAGCGGTTGCCGTTGACGGAATCGTTGACGAAGAATTGGAGGCTCTTGATGACGACTACGAAGCGTACGACAACGGTGACATACGCCCGGACACCGAGTTCGACATTGACAGCCCTCGTAACATACGCCCAGACACCGAGTTCGACGTTGACAGCCCTCGTAACATACGCCCGGACACGGAGTTCGATATTGACAGCCCTCGGTGATTTAGTTAACCATTGAACATACAAAATTTATCTTTCATACAAACCTGTCTTGGTTTTGACCCTGTCGCCTCAGCAACCATGGCGCCCAAGTCAGCTGACCGTACTGTATAAATATGTCTTGAGCAACGAAGTTGCATTAGACAGCGATGATCAGACTCAACCCGTTGGCATTTGCGCGTGCCGGTCGTGGTCAATTTTTGCGCGGCCTCGCGACCAAAGGAGAGGCCCCCCGCATCCGAATTGGGAGTACAGCCCCGAATTTCAAGGCCAAGACCACCAACGGAGATATAGACTTTCACGATTTCATTGGCGACAAGTGGACAATTCTGTTCTCGCACCCGGCGGACTTCACACCAATCTGCACTACTGAGCTGGGTGCTTTTGCTAAGCTTAAGCCCGAATTCGACAAGCGCAATGCTCAGCTGATTGGCCTTAGCGCCGATGATCTCAAGGACCACGACAAGTGGGTAAAGGACATTGAAAAGGCTTCGCAGCTCGAAAAATTCAACTTTCCCATTATCGCGGACCATGATCGCAACGTCGCCTTTCTCTACGACATGGTGGACGAGGAGGGAGCCAGCGATCTCCAAAGCGCGATGACTATCCGCAACGTCTTCGTGATAGATCCGAACAAGAAGGTTCGCCTGTTTATTGTGTACCCTGCTTCCACTGGGCGCAATACCTCAGAGGTTCTCCGCGTGCTGGACGCACTGCAGATTGCCGACGGCCAGGGCGTGGTGACTCCTGTCAACTGGGAACCGAGCCAGGACGTGGTACTGCCACCCAGTGTGAGCACCGAGGACGGTGAGAAAAAATTTGGCAAGGTGCGTGAGGTGACTCCCTACCTTCGTTTTGTGGAGCCTAAAAAGGCATCTGCGTTTGTTCTCGGCGGTAAATGGGCAGTCCTCGCTGTTCTTGGCCTTTCCTCTGGTCTTGTTTTATCCAGCGACGATAAAGATCAAGCTCTCAAAGGACTTGCGGATGTTGTCGATAAGTAAGTATTGCCCATAAGGCTTGCTAACCCGACTACAGAATGGCTTAACGGTCACACCTGAGAAGGTCAAGGAGAGCTTGCCCACAAAAGAGTGGCAAGAGTTTTTTGAGAAACTTCTAGAAGACGCGCGCCCTAGATAACTGAACAGACGTTTTTGTGCTATAAGCTTCGCTACGGCCAGCTAGACATTAGTTTGGGCTTCGCTACGGCCAGCTAGACATTAGTTTGGGAATTGGCCCCAAACGGATAGCGAAACAATTAAGGCGCGTTGCTCGCCACTACCGTGGTCGGCATCGTCCAGCGTTATGGCTCACTAAGCCTTTGTCAAGGACCCGATCTCGATCCGTGCTCGAACCGCATTTCCTGGTCATCATCGGCAGTGTCCGACCTCGCCGTATCGGTCCGGTTATTGCGCGATGGGTCACCGGCATCGGCAAGGCGACGGTGCCTGCTACCTTCGAGGTTGTGGACCTACGCGACTGGTTACTGCCGATGGACGACGAACCCGGCGTCCCAGCGCATGGCGGCTACGTTTAGCCCCACACATTGGCGTGGAGCCGCAAGATAGGAGAAGCAGACGACTTCGTTTTCGTCACCTCGCAATATAACTGGGGCTACCCCGCCGCACTCAAGAACGCAATCGATCATCTCTATGCTGAATGGCGCGGGAAACCGGCCGCGATCATCACCTATGGCGGCCACGGCGGTGGCAAGTGCGCCGCCCAGCTTCGCGAGGTCCTCGGCGGCATCAAGATGAAGCTCGCCGAAACGATGCCCGCGCTGATCCTTCCGGCCGGACAGGTCCAGGACAATAGCGGCGAAATCGATCCCGCGACTGCCTTCGGCGCCCGACAAGGCAATGATAGCAAAGGCTCTCAGCGAGCTATGCGCTCTGGTCACAGTGACGGGTGAACAGATCTGAAGATGCGTCTATCGGAATGCGCGTTTTGGCGAGTGTGATCACCTGGCTGAACGAACGAGCCAGGGCCACCCTGTCGCGATCGTCCAGTCACCGGTCCTAGCTGTCTAGTAACGCAGCACGAGCACCTCGTCGATCGTCCAATGTCGCTTCGAGAGCCCTTGCTCGAAATGGTAGCGCAGGAAGACCTCAATTGCGGGCCGGTTCGCTGCGATACCGTAGGGCCGGCGCCCAGCATATCGATATTCTCTTGCGAGGTGGCTGAGCCAGGGAACCATGACCGTAATATTGTTGAAGGATATCCAGCCCGAAGGCGAAACGGATTGCATCGCGTGCCGCCGCCTCGTCGCCACGCTGGAGCGCGGATAGTTTGGACAACTGTGAAGAGGATAGATATAACATTAGCACCGGTGATATAGTACAGTTTTCACAGCATGCCGGTCAATGCAGCATCGTATTCTACAACCACGGACTGAACGGCTCGGTATTTGCTGGCAACCTTTAGCAAATCGGCCAAGATTTCGCGCCTGTCTAGTGACTGCCAAGCGGCGCCCCGGGACGTATTGTCGCCCATCAAGAACCGGAACAACTCGACGAGTTTTTCCTTCTTGCCATCCTGCGCAAGGCGCCTAACGTACATCTCTAAGAACTTTCGGAGTTCTTCCAGCGAGCACATCATCGCGGCCGCAGCAATTCTGTTCTCCAAGTGGGCCACCGAAACAACGTCTTCGAAGCCCTGGTAGCCATCTTGGAGCATACGGTTTTTAGCAAGGCGCTGCAGTTGCTTTCCTCGAGCGCCAGCTTTGAGAAGCGCTTCCTCATTCGTTCTCCGCTCTGCAATGGTAATTGGACCACCAGTCGGGTTGTCTTCAAATAAAGATGCAAAACCCGTGGAGTCCCAGTACTGCGACCCATACGCCCAGAATGGCTCAGACACACGATGCCAGCACAAAAGCGCTGGGTCATAGGTATAGCACATTCCGTTGCTGAGAGTTATGAGGACGCTATCTTCGTGGAGTATGCACTGAGTGATTGTAGGCGCCTTCAGCAGCCCGTTTTCGGCGTACTTGGACGCAGAGTCCAGGACCGGTGCCAGCGATATACCCGGAAATAGAGCCTTGTGCTCTTCAATATTCCAGGTATGGACCATCCCCACTGACGTTACGGCTATGAGGTTCGGGCCCTGGGCTTCCAGTATGGCCAATGAGGATCCCAGCACAAACGGAGGTATGAGTCTGCTGCCTTGCGGCGAGAACGTGTACACCGCACCATCCTCTGTGGCAACTGCCCAAAATGTGTCAACAGAACCGGTGAGTAAGTGGGCGTAACCCGCCACATAGTCTACAAACACAGTACGACCATTTCTCACGACCGCAATTCTCGCTGGATCTGTGGGGCTGTCACCGTTACGGATCTCTAGAACAGCACGTGCGTTCTTCTCGGTGCTCAAGTGTGTAAACACTTTCGGCGTCGACAAACGCACTTGCGACACCACGGTGGCTGGGTTTATAAGTGCCGGACGAATGAATGCAGTTTGATCTTTTGTCTTTTTCGTGACCGGAAAGTCGCTATCCTCGCCTTTGCGTTTATTGCCTACGACAAGGCTGGCCACACCTCCTTGGGGAAGCGCGTGAGATGGACGAGAGAACTCGGGGACAGTGTTTGATGTCACTGATGCCGCCGTAACCAGCGGCGTGACGCTGGGGGCCGCAGATATCCTCTCATCAGTATCGACCGCCGTAACCAGCATGGGTGCGACTCTTTTTTTACCGTCCTTTGTAATAGTGACTTTCTGCTTCCGCGGAGCCAACGTGTTTACTGCTGGTCTAGCCGGTGACGGCGCCTTTGCCTCCGCTACCGTCGGTGCCGCCGCGGTGGGCTGGCTGACGCTAGCTATTTCTGCATTTTGAGAGTCCACTGGTTCAGTCTGTCCATGCTCCGTTGAATCACCGCCCCGTGCCCCACCAGAGTCGGCAACTTGCTGCTCCGACGGCTGCGCTGCCGTTGTTTCGATTTGGTTGGTTGCAGGGGCAGGGATCTTGACGGGCTCTTGGACGGGGGGCTCGGACACGGTGCGAGACTCATCCAGCAAGTTGAATTTCTCCTCAACTGCGAGCTGCTCCACGCTTTCCGGGATATCCATGTCATTCGTGGTTCCACCATACCGCTTGAGCTGGGCCTGGACGGTATCAACGTCCAGCGGCGTGCCAAAATCAGCCTTGTCAAACACCGCAAGTAGGACAGTCCCATCAAGAGACGCCACGTATACATCTACACCGTCTGGTGACCAGGCAATATCGCTAACAGCCTTGTCGCAGATGTTGTGCGCCACAAGCAGCGGGCGAGGGTTGGATGTGTTCCAGATGGCCAGCGCGCGATCGTGTCCACCTGTCGCAAGCACGGTCAGCGCATCCTTCTGGGGATCAAAGGTCCCAATTTCCTTCTGTCTGGGCATATATAACCGCGGGCTGAATTTCGCGACCTCGCACGGGCCATCGTGGCCCACCAGCGATATCTCCGAGTCCCACTCGCCTCTGTTGATGATTGCAACAGTAGGGACTGGTCCATTGGTAGCGTTAGCACACGCAATGAATTCTCCGTTGGGTGCCCAGCTGCACCGCCGGAAATAGGTGCTCAGAGGCGAATTTTGGAATGGCAGCTCGATGACAGCCTCGACGCTAAACGTCATTTCGGTCGGCGAGGTCCGCGCATAGCGAATAATCCGCGCCGACCGATCATCTCCACAAGTCACAAAGTACTTGTTCGCGGGGTCGAACGTGACGCCCTTGACCAGCGACTGGTGACTGTCAATGCGCTTGAGCTTCTCAAATGTGGTGCCACTCCACACAATGATTGCCGAGTCAAGACCCACTGTGACAAGCAGTGCGCCGTCTGGCGACCACGCGAGGTCCTGGATGTCGCTGTCGTGGCCTATAAGGCGCTTTCGGGCAGTCCACACCTCGGTGTCCTTCTCGCCTTTGCTGCCAAACTCCTGGCGCGGCTGGCGCATCGTGTCCAGCTCCCATATCAGCGCAATTCGGTCGTCGCTACCCGAGGCCAGGTACCGGCCGTTGGGACTGAACCGCGCAACGGTCACAGCGCCGTTATGCGTGGCCATCGAGCAGAGCTGGCGGGCGCCCGGCGTCGCATCCTCATTGCCGGAGCTACGGATCGCCTCGGTCGACCAGATACGGATTTTGGCGTCCAGGCCGCCAGTGGCCAGCCGCTTGCCATCGGGAGACACGTCCAGCGTGCATATCTCGAATCGTCTGTTCTCGTCGCGGTGCTCGAGCCACGCAGGCTTGATTAGGTGCATGGACGCGCCCGACTGTCTCAAGTAGGCTCAGGCCGCAGTTGGTGTCTCCGTGGCTGCTTTGTTTCGCGTCCTGCGGCACCCACTACTGCCTTGGCGTCACCTTTATAGCTCGACGAGGCTCCTTAGTCACCATTCAAGCGACGAAGAGCATGGACTTGGAATCTTCAGAGGGCTGGATCGAGTGGTTTCTGAACACCAAGGGCAATGAGTACTTCTGCGAGGTCGACACGGACTTTATCCTCGACCGGTTTAACCTGACGGGACTCAATACCGAGGTGCCCAACATCCAGGGTGCGATCGAGATGATCACGCGCCCCATTGAGCACATTCCGGACGACGAGGAGACCAAGGTGCTCGAGTCATCAGCACGCCACCTTTATGGGCTCATTCACGCGCGCTATATTCTGACCACGCGCGGGATCCAGAAGATGATGGAGAAATACACCCAGTGCGATTTTGGGCGGTGCCCGCGGGCGCTGTGCCGCTCGCAGCCGCTGCTCCCTATTGGCCTGAGCGACAGGCCTCGTGAGACACGCGCCAAGCTGTACTGTCCCAAATGTGAGGATGTATACAACCCGCGCTCGAACCGGCACATCAACATTGACGGGGCGTACTTTGGCACGTCGTTCCCGGGCATGTTTTTTCAGGCGTACCCGAAGCTCCTGCCCAAACGCAGTTCTGAGCAGTTTATCCTCAAGGTGTTTGGCTTTAAGATCCACGAGAATGCCGAGCTCAGCCGCTGGCAACAGAAGCAGCGTGAACAGCTCGAGCGGCGGGTTGACGCATATGGCATCCGCTAAGTCTAAGCACTGCTGCCGGCCGGCGTGTGCGGGCGGAGCTATGCGCTGGGCGCGTCAAACATCTACGATTGTTTCCTACATGCGTATAGAACGTCGCGACCGGCGACTATTTGTCGATGGGACGGGTCATGTCGGTCATGGACTTTGAAAACCGCTCCATGCCCTCTCTCACCTTGTCGTCAGGCACCGACGCAAACGTGCCACGGAAAAACATGGCGTTGCTGTCTACAGGTGACGCGTCGATGGCGGCGCGCGTGGCGCTGTCAAGTGGAACACTGAACCAGTGGCCCGGAACCAGCAGCACCCCGTTCTTCAGCGCCTCCTCAAAGACGTACTCCTCTACCTTGACCGGATTGCGACCGAGCTCGTCATACTTGACGTGTTCGCGGGCGTCCAGCTTGAGCCAGAAGAACATGCCGGCCACGGGTGGGGAGATTTCGTACTTGCCCTTGGGTAGGTACTTGATGATCGCATCGCAAGCATTGTCGCGCTTGTGGGTATACACCTTGCGCAGCTCCATGAGCCAGTCCAGGTATCCGTCCTGGCCCCATCGCTGCAACAGGCCGTTGACCACAGACTGCGAAAACCCAGATGGCACCTGCATCGACGTCTCAAGGAGGCGAAGGTAGCGCTCAATAAAAGGCTTCTGAGCCACAATCCAGCCAATGCGCGTACCGGGCGCGAGCACCTTCGAGAACGTGTCTAGACGGACCACGCGGCCGTCTGTGTCATACTGCATGAACGATGGCACTAGCGATTTGACAAACGCTTCGCGCGAGCTGGGCACAGATTCCTTTTTGCTGGTGGGGTCGTACTTGTCCATTTGTAAATAATAGTAGGGTTCATCCTCAATAATTAGAAAATCGTACTTTTGTGCAATTTTGTATACCGCCGCACGCCTTTCGGCGCTTAGCGATGACCCTGTAGGGTTCTGCCCAGTGGGGACCGTGTAGAGCAGTTTGGGCCGCGGACCCGTCCAGTTAGCCATTTGGTTCTCCAGCGCGACGGGATCAATACCCTCGAGGTCCATTTTGACACCCACGCATTCGACACCGTTAGCCCTGGCAGTCTCGATGGCAGACGAAAAGGCGAATTCTTCGGCGAGAATCCTGTCACCGCGATTTGTAAAGGTGCGCAGGGTTGCATCCCAGCCAAAAGTGTTGCCACACGTCAACAAAAGGTCCCAATTTTCAAATGCAATGTCGTGCACACGCTTAGTGTGTTCCTTGATGAAGTCCCGGAGTCGGACATCCCCCTCGGATTGGCCGTACTGCAAGGACACTGCAAGATCGATATCGTCGACACCCGGGGTCGGCTTCTTTGTGACCTCAACTTCAGTCTTTTTCTCGGCAGTCAGAATATCTTGGTTGATCCCTTGCGGGAAATTGGGGGCCAGGCTCTCGCAGGTGAGGTTATCGAACGGGAACAGGCTGCTCAGAGGGAGTCCACCGCCGAGTGACACGACCTTGGGATCCTGCACATACTTGAATAAACCCTTTAGCTGCGAAGCCTGTCTGGACTTCGCTTCCTCAGAGTAGAAACGCGACAGATCTTTCGCTTCAGGCTTACCGGTTATCGTCATATTCAAGAGGCGCTAATCATCTGCTTCAAACGTAGCTTTAAGGTGCCCATCACGTGATGCTGTGAGTCAAAGTGAAAGTTTACATGTGCATTATGGCGCATGCAGCTCAGAAATATCAGCAGGTTTCTGCGAACCTGCAGAATCTTGCAGCACTGATAGTGGGTAGACCCAAATAAAGATACTACGACTAGTAGATAAACCTGATGCTTTGAGTTCACCGAAGCTGCCTATATAAATTGACAACCGAGGGGCGCTCAATTTTTCTCTCGTTAAATACGTTCCAAAGCCTTAGCGTCTCGTCGCCAGCACCTGTCACGATACTTTGACCGTCGGGACTCATGGCCATATAGAGCACTCGGTAAGTGTGCCCGGTCAGGGTAGCAATAGTCTCCATGGACGGATATTTCCACACTGCCATATGGTTATTGGGGCATCCGTGAGTCGAAACGAGCTCGCGTGTGTGGGTGCCCCACGCGAGGTTCGACACTTGAGATCCCGTGTAGACACTGGACACCGGTGTCCCCGTGAGGGTGTTCCAGAAACATATCCTTGTATCATTTGACCCGCCACCGCTCGCCAGAAGCCCGCGCTGGTGCGGCGACCATGCCAGCGCCTTCACGGCGGCTTTGTGTTCGTCGAATGAGTAGAGTGGCCGCTGGCTCAGTCCGCTCCAGATCATTAGCTTATTGTCATTGCAGCCAGATGCCAGCTGGTCGAGCTCTGTGTTCCAGCGAAGCCCGCACACCTCGCCTCGATGTACAGATAGCCGCATAATGTACGGTTCCGGCACCCGCACATCTCTGTGGAGAATTGTACGGTCGTGAGAGCCTGAGCTCAATATGTGGCTGTTCCAGGACAATGAGGAGACCCGCTCTGTCTGTCCTGTCATGCTCCGAAGCCGCTGCGACGTGGTAGCGTCCCAAATCTGCACTTTTCCCGACTCTGTTCCTACTGCCAGATGAGTTCCCGACTTGATCCAGGACACTGATGTGACGGTATCATCACAGAGCGCGCACAGCTCGCCGACCGTATCCAGATTCGCATCCCAAATGTACACAAGGTTCCCCAGCCCCACTGCCAGCTGATTCTGCGAGCCCCAGTCCAGCAGGTTCAGGTAGAAGTCATCTGCCAAGTTCGGTGCATCCAGGACCCGAAACGGCGTTTTACTGATTTCGCGATGTCGCTTCTTCGGAGAGAGCAATAGCTTTTGCGACTCTGGCCGAACCGGCGAACTGGAGAATAGCTCCGTGCTTCTCTTCTTCTGAATGCTCCGCCGCCCCGGAGAGTACGTAAATATGTTCTTGTTCTGCGCTTTTCGGGGCGTCGTGGGAAGCGACTTGCTTTCCGGGCGGTCCGGACTGCTGTGGGTGGAAGACCCGGAGGGGGTCAAGGGTATGGCCGAGGGTACCTCGCTCCCAAATAACTCGGCCTTGAGCAGCGTGGAATAGGTCCTGTTTGCTTGATCTGCGGGGGAATTCCCGCGAGGTTCCGAATTGGGCTCGCCAGCAATACTGTAGGCTGCCTGCAGACTATGAGCATCTCTGGCTGGAATGTATCTATCTACTAGCCGCTTTTTCTTCGGTGTCGTTGGCTGAGACACACTTTTATCGTGCATTCTCTTTGATTTTTGGTACCGCCAACACCAAACAAGCGGTAAGCTTGCTTTGTAAGCGCAGTTGTTCTCAGCGGCTCAAAGTCGGCATATTGAAACTGGGGTAACTAGAGCCGAACCTAGCTCCACACCATGTAACCTTGGCGTAAGCTTCCTGGGCATGCGCTGTGTTAGTTTGTTCTTTTCAAGTGCGTCAGGTGATGTGTTCTGCGTGTGCAAATATGCGATTGATAAGTCTGCCAGTGCACCGTTCACAACAATACACCCGTTCCTAGGCCCGAGTACCCATTATACCTGTAGTGCACTACCGTACCCAAATTAAGTCGGCACAGGGTATTGAACAAGCCATTAAATGTAGGCAAATGCATATTTCATGTCATATGCAGGAGCGCACGTGTACAAGACCTACTTACTAGCTACTCCTCCACACCCCGCGATAACCCACTAGAAAGTGTTCATGAGCCCCCACTCGGCTTCTTCTTCGGTCTACTCGGCCGAGGTACCCCGGAGCTCAATTCTCTTTGATGGGCCGAAACAGGACCTGGAACTCACCGTGATGCTGTGCGGCTTCCATGGCACCGGGAAGTCATCTTTTGTGGAAGCGTTTTGTGCACCGTATCCTTGTTCTCGCAACACTCTCGACTCCGTACCCCGTAACCGCCACAATTCGAAGGCAGCTCGCGATCGAGGGTTATCTTTTGAGACGCAGTTTGCAAAGATAAAACGCACCCCGGGCATAACGCTTGGGCTCAAGGTAGTCAATGTACTTGGTTTCGGCGCCCAAATGGACAGCTCACAGGACCCAGCCCTTGTCCGCGAGTATTTGATGCTACAATTTGAGGAATATCTCGGCGAGGAGACCAAAATAGACCGCGACATGTCGTTCGACAACAGAGTCCACTTGCTTCTCTACTTTGTCGATCCGACTTTTGGCAAGTTACGGGACACAGATATAGAGCTCATGAAAGCAGTGCATGACACCGTCAACTTGGTCCCGGTGGTAGCCAGGGCCGAAACCCTGACGTCTTCAGAGATGATGGCACTAAAACATCAGGTGAGAGAGCAGCTGGCTGAGCTTGGAATATCGGCGTACCCCCTCACAGACGGTGGAATGGGTGACGAAACATACCACAACACCCCTTTTTCAGTTATGTCCTCCACAGAGTTGTACGATTTTGACGGCTGTATCTGTCGCGGTAGAGACTACCCATGGGGTTTTGTGGACCTAGAAGATCCCTACGTTAACGACTTAAATATCCTACGCAGGCTCATTCTGGACAAACATCTCCAATCGCTTCGTAACACCACTTTCCGTGTCCTTTACGAAAGATATCGCTCGAACCGGCTCAAGGAGCAAGCCGCATCTTTTTCGGCAGGACACACGATCCCTGTCTCATCCTTGCTACCCACCGTACCACGCGTACGCCAAACGCATGTGCAGCTCTCTCGTCAAAGTGACAGGTTGACAGCGCTGCGATTTGACTACTCGTCATTCGTGTCACCAGGAACGGCTATCACCAGTGACTCGTTTCAACTCATCTAGCTTTGTTCTATCTGATTATATATTCCAGGCACAGCCCAGTATCGAATCGTATAGCTCAACCAGTCTATGCCTTTGTGTATGTACATGAATGCGTTGCAACCCTAAAATCCCATAGCGGCACGGGCATTTTCCAGGGTTTTTCTAGTACCTTCCCTGACCGAAAGGGCACCTTGGCGTGCTACCTCCTCCAAGTGATGTTTGTCTCCGAGTAGGCGATTGTACTCCTCGCGGATGGGGGTAATTTTTTCGACAAGGACGTCGGTAACTAGGTCCTTGAGTTCCTTGTGATCAGCTAGCTTGTTCTGGTCTAGCAGCTCAAGTGGAGACATTCCCAAAATGCCAGACGCAATAAGCAATAAATTAGACACCTCTGGCCGGGCCTCGGTGTCAAAGGTTATTGGGCCCTGGACCGAGTCAGTGGTGGCACGCCGGATCTTGTCCCTGATGACGTCCGTCTCGTCGGTCAAAAGAATACATGCTGTAGTGTCTGCATCGCTTTTGGACATCTTCTTGCTAGCGTCCTTGAGAGAAAGGATCTTTTTGTGGGGTGTAAATACAGTCGAAGGAAGCTTGAACACGGGTCCGTAGCGGTGGTTGAATGCCTGCGCAACATGCCTAGTAAGCTCTAAATGCTGTGCCTGGTCATCTCCAACAGGCACATAGTCGGCCTGATGGATTAGGACATCCGCCGCTTGCAGAGTCGGGTAGGCAAACAGCCCCAGGTTCAGATCACTGAGCTGGCCCGCTCCCAGATTGTTGATGCTGGCACTGTTGGCAAGGTTCGACTTTGACTTCCACTGCACCATCCTGCTAAGGTAGCCCATGCTGGTGACAGGCGAGAGCAGCCAGTAGAGCTCCGTGTGAGCAGGCACCTGAGACTGGAAATACACTGTGCACTTTTTCACATCGATCCCGCTAGCTAGAATACTCGCAAGCGCTGCCCAGCGCATCTCCCGGAGTAGTTCTGGCGGTTTTGCAACCGTAATGGCATGTAGGTCGGCTACCATGAAGATGACCTTGGCATCGCTTGGCGCTCGCTGGCTCAGATCAACCCACGACTGGAGCGCCCCGAGGAGATTGCCCACATGAAACACTCCCGTGGGCTGTATGCCACTGAAAATTGTTTTCCCCACTAGCTTGAGCCCGCCCGCAAGAACGACCGACATTGTTGCATTGAACACCAATTTCAGCTGGAATCAAGAGGGTCACGTGAACTCGGCCTGCAGTTCGTTTATAGTGACGCCAGTCGCATAGCATCATTGAGGGCCATTCTAGTTCTATTCTAGCTAAAGGTTACTCTTCTGATCAAAACCTGTTTTCTACCTCGATTTGGTTGCTCAGTCCAGTTTCTATACCACAATTTGCACGTCTGTACGAGTGTTTTCAGTACGCATGTTAATCAACTCTCATTAGGCTAACTCAGGTGAAACTAATGAATGCTGTGCTGGATGCTATTTTGATTCTAGTTCGGACCGGTGGAGGCAATATTTACATACAGATGGTGTTAGACGTCCAGCATTCGCCTCGTGTTCTCAAGCGTCCATCCTTTGGCTCCAAGCAAACCGCCTATCGGGTTATCGCCGCGCAGCCCAGGCTCTCCGCTAACGTACCGGACATAGCCCGGCGGCCCTGTTACGACAGCGATTGCCGCACCAGCAATGTGTGAGCTCTCGAGCGACTTTTCCATGTGCTGCTGGACGGCGGACGTGTACTGCTTTACCTCTAGTGGCCGTGGCTCAGCCGGTGCCTGATCTGTGACTTTTCGCGGTTGTGCAGGAACTGGCTCGGGAATATCAGAAGCTGTGATGTACTTGTTCTCAGAGTCTACGAAAAAGTGGAATTTGGCGCGACCAACTTTTTCGAGGAACAGTAAAAATCGCCCGAACGGTATGTCCTCGCGATTGCGCACGCTGTCGTAGACCTGGGTAAGTCCGCGCGGAGGGTTGGGCGATAGAAGGCACTGAAGGGCCGGTGAGATGCCCGTTCCGCCGGCGAAAAATGCAATATTATCTGGTTTGGCACTGCCAGTAGGTGCGTCTGGTGGGACCCGGCTGGGAACATCGCACATGGCCGCACGCGGTTTTTGCATATCGGCCTGAGTGTAGGGAAACTTGACCTCCACGTATGGGCCACGCAATTCGATGTCTCCACCAACAGGTAGGGAGTGGATGTACCGCGACATTTCGCCGTCATCGTATCGTTTGATAAGAAATACCATACGGCCCTGGTCTTCCGCGGAGCCGAGCATACGCAACAACGGCTCCAGAGACGGCTCGGGAGTATGCATGTAATAGAGCGGCAGCGGTGTATATCTGCGCACGATCTGAATATTTGGGTGTTTGATTTCGACGCTCCACAGTTTCTTGCCGTTCCACAGAGACCCAGACTTTAACATGTCATGGTTGGCCACCTTAGGTGCTACCTCGACAAGCATAAGCTCCTTGGTGATCGGCTCCTTGTGGGTGATCACGAACTTGGCGAACTTGTCGGGCTGCAGGACCGTCTGTTCGCTGTCGCTATTGAATATGTAGTTCCACGCATAAACTGCCCAAATCAAGCCGCCAATTCCTACCGCTAGCGGCACGTGGCGCCGCCACGGCGAGGACTCGGCCGGTCGTGTGTCTGGCTTTGGCGGTGGAGGGTACTCATAAGACAGTCGTGGGGGAACGGCAGACCCGGGACGCAAAACCTCCGAGGAACCGCTCTGGCGCACTGCGGCGGCCTCTTTGCGAGTACTATTGTACCGGATAGTCCGAGGAAATGCCCGCGCTGCGCTGTGCCGGCCCCGAAGCATCTGCCCAGATGACAAAAAAAAAAGATCAAGCCGGTGATCACGATGGTCAGGGCCCATACCGACCGCGTCTGGCAAGTGGCCGTGCACCCGAACCAGCAGCTACTTGCCAGCTGCTCAGCTGATAAGACGGCGCGGATCTACCGGCTACCGGAAATGGAGCTGGTCAAAGAGCTCAGCGACACGCACACTCGGAGCGTGCGCTCGGCGGGCTGGAAACCGCACGGCGCGCCGACGATAGCATTGGGGTCATTCGACGCCACAGCGAGTATCTGGACGTTCGAGGATCCCGAGTGGGAGTACATTGCGGCGCTGGAGGGCCACGAGAACGAGATCAAGGGCGTCGCGTGGTCCGCAGATGGCCGGTTCCTGGCCACCTGCTCACGCGACAAGAGCCTGTGGATTTGGGAGGTGGACGAGTCTAACGAGGACTTTGAGTGCGTGGCCGTGCTCCAGGATCACACTCAGGACGTCAAGCATGTGGTGTGGCACCCCCACGAAGAACTGCTGGCGTCTGCATCCTACGACGACACAATCCGCCTCTGGAAGCGCGACGATGACGAGTGGGTATGTGTTGCGGATCTCAAGGGCCACGACAGCACGGTGTGGGCTTGTGACTTCGACCCCACCACGCACCAAGGGGCCTATTTCACTGGCGACGACGACCAGGGCGCGACAGAACCGGCGCGGCTCGTCTCATGCTCCGAGGACGTGACGCTGCGGACGTGGGTCCGCACGGGTCAGCACGGTGGTAGCAAAGGTGACGGCATTCCCTCGGTGGCGCGCTGGGACACCCTGGCCGAAGAGTGGGAGGAGCAGAGCGTTCTCTCGACAGTGCACACCCAGGCTATCTATGCCGTAAAGTGGAGCAAGCACGGTATCGCCAGTGTCGGGGCCGACGGCCGGCTGGTGGTATATCGCGAGTCGGAGCCGGGTCACTGGGAGGTGAAAAAAGTGGTTGAGAAGGCGCACGGCGTGTATGAGATCAACACGGTGGACTGGGTTGGCACCAAGGTCGTCACGGGTGGCGACGATGGCAAGATCGAGTTCTGGGACATCGATTAGCGCTATCGCTATATAAAATATAAATAGGTTACGGTTTACGACGCCATGGGGACTTTAGTTTTGGCGCCGCGCACCTGTACATTTTTGCTCACGGGCTTGCAATCGACGCGTACTGGGATCACAAAGTCGCTGCGCCTGGATTCACTGGTAAAAACGTCGACAGGCCCACCTACGGGTACGATCTGCGCGGCCATATCGTCGTCGTCTATGTCGAACTCGTCCTCCTTCTCATAGTACGGCTCGTTGTCCTGGAGCTCGCCAAAATCCGGGGCCAGTGAGCTCCACTGCTGCGGCACATTTTGTGTCCACTGGTACACGGCCCCCGTGTCCATGCCCGTGGCCACCAGCATCGTCTCTGTCGGGTGGAATGCCAGTGCGAGCACCTCTTCCTCGGGACACTCGTAGATGCGGGCAAGCGTTCCCGACGTCGACTCCCACATGTACACGTTGTGCGAGTTGTCCACCGTTGTGGCCAGCAGATACTCGCCGCTGGGCGTCGTGGTGACCGCGCCCCATTGGAACCGGTTGATCGCGTCAATGAACTTGTTTTTGACGGGAAAGTCCCACTCAGGTATCTGGTCGGCAGACGCAGGCATCTCCACAATCTTGATCATACGGTCACTCGAGTTGATCACGAGCGAGTCTCCGCGGGGGGTTATATAGAGGCTGCGAATGCTGCCTTTAGCTGTCCTGTCCACCTTCACGAGGTCTAAGCTGTCAGCGTCGAATATCGCCAAGTCGCCCTTCGAGTTCCCGCACAGGATAAATCGTCCGCTGGGATCGAAGATAGCGACTTGACACTTGCCCTCCACGGCGTCCAGCTCCGTGACCGCGCCCCGCTCCATATCCCCAAATACCGGAGCCGCCTCGTAGCGCGCAGCCACAAACTGCTGGTGGTGTCCGGCTCGAACCTGGGCCTGCCAGGCCGGGCCCCCCACGTTGATCTTGTGGAGGGGCTGCGTGGTGCTCATGTCCCAGAGAATGCACTGCCAGTCTCTGCTAGCGGAAAGAAGGTACCTGCCGTCTTCAGACCATGAGAACGACTGGATAGGCGCAACGTGGCCCTCCAGTGCTGCTAAAGTACCCCATGTGTCCGTGTCGACTATCTCTATAGCTCCCTCAACGAGCCCCACCGCCAGGTAATCGCCCTGGGGGCTAAACGTGACGCAGCACGCGTTTCCCCAGTGGTACCTATGGGTGAGCTGCTCGGGATACTCTTGCGCGAGTACAAACGGGTCTATTAACGCGCGGTTCATCGCATTTGACTTGACTTAGTCAAGTCAGGGCTCTGTCAAAGTCGGTCGACTTTCACAGAGCAGGACGTTCAATCGCCGCCTACGTAATAATTTTTCCTGAAAATTCACAGACCTGCATTTTTGGCTGTAGGGCCCTCAATTACAAGAACCGCACCAATCACCGGCCTCGGTATGTGGCGTAAAAGCATGGGGACGCCGTGGCGTCGAATACGGCTGGCTCGCCTGTATTCAGCGCCTACAGAGTCCAGACAGGCTCCGCAGGTACTCTCCACGGCCACAAAGTCTCGACCGTTGGTCCCGCCAGTGGTCCAGACGAGCAAGAGTTGGTCCTCGCCACATGATGGAGTGTCCCGGAATGTGTATGCGAGTGACTATGCGCACGCCTGGACGCTACTAGAGGCGTGCCTGGAAAACAACTACATGGAACGGGCAGAATCCATACTGCTGGGCTTCGTGGATAAGACCACCGAAAAAACAGATATCTGTCTTGCATTGAACAATTATTTATTGAAGCTGGTTGGAATGAATGCAGGGAATCCTGATGTGGCCACCGCTTGGCTCGCCCGCATGAAATATTTTCTCAAGTCGAAATTCGAGCAAAACACCGTCACTGACGCCATCATGTTGAAAAACGCCTACCTAGCAGATACCAAGGAGCCCCTGAGAGCGTTCATGGACAAGCACCGCGACTCGCTGCCCCAGATTCTCAGCCACGTCGAGGTGCTTGGAGTGAATGCCATCAAGGAGATCATCGAAAGCAGTGCTGTGGACCTCAGGTCGCTGGACCCAAAGGTTAGAGCGCTTGTGGAAAGCCATGCCGGCAACCATACCGGCAACCATGGCGAGGCTGCAGGCACGCTGTCGGGCGAAGCAGCGGCACCTGCCGCACCTGCCGCAGCAGAGGGCATGCCTCCCTCGCGTATTGATGCCCCCATCGAGAAGGAAGGGTTTGAGACCCTCACTCCTACCCAAAGTGTAGGTCTCAAGGGTATCAGACACATTCTTACCGGGCTCAAGCTCGATCCCAAGGACGAACAAGAGAACCAACTGCTGCCGCTTTTGCAAGAAAAAAGTTCTGATGGGGACAACTTTGTAGACTTTTTCGAAATGTCGCGACATGTTCGTGACGAAGATCGCGAAGAGTTCGAAAAGTCCTTGGACCAGGTCAACGAGCGGCGCCAGCAGGCTATCGAGACACGAGGCGTTGAGGCAGCGAGAATGAAGTGGAAGGACATGTTTGACCGCATGGTGACCCAGGACCGGTCCCCGGAAACTAAGGTTCAACTCAAAGGACTAGAGATGCTGCTCTGGCAATGGCACCAGCAGATGATGCCATTGATCCAGGAAGAGTATGCCCGTATCGACGAGCTGTTACAGTACGAAACTAAGAACAGCATTCCCAAGGATGTCAAGGCAGCCAACGGAAAGGCATATAGCGACAGGTTCGACTACGGACCATATCTCAAGCTAGCCAAGCCAGAAAACATTCCGGCCATGACGATGATGGAGCTCTTGCGCTTGAACAGTACCAAGGGATTAACAGATGGAATCAGGTCGGTCAAGGCTGTACTCGAAGTCGGCAAGAATGTCGAGCTAGACTATCGCCTTCGCTCTTTCAAGACGAAGGAACGCGAGGCGCTCAAAGGTAGTAACGGCAGACAAAGGAGTCGCAGGGCACTTTCAAACTTGCGCACACGTATGCGGCAGCTGTCCCTGGAAAACAAGCAAAACTCGTGGCCCACTCATATTCGGGCCAAGATCGGCTCTTTGCTCATCTCTCTGTTTCTGCGCGTTGCCAAGGTGCCAGTGTATGGTACAGATCCGGTTACCGGCCAAAAAGTGAAGGGTAAAGCGCCAGCCTTTTATCACACATACCAATACCAGAATGGCAATAAGGTGGGCGTGCTGAGACCCCACAAAAATGTGTCAAAGTATTTGACGGGCGAGTCGACTGCGGCTGTTATCCAGCCCCAACAGCTCCCGATGCTCATTGAGCCCCGGCCTTGGACTGCCTGGAATCAGGGGGGATACTATTATTCCACTTCTAAAATCATTCGGACGAAAAACTCGCCCGAGCAACTTGCATATGTTACAGAAGCCTCCAAGCGGGGTCAGTTAGATTCGGTGTACGAGGGACTTAACGTGTTGGGCAGGACCCCTTGGACAATCAACAAAGACATGTTCAAGATAATTTCTCGCGTCTGGAACACGGAGCAGCCATTCCTGGATATACCACCCAACGTACAGCCTCAGCCCTCCCCTACTGACTTCCCGCCTGAGCCTCCGCGCGATTGTGATCCCCAGGTGCGTAGAGATTGGCTCCGCGAGTGCCGGCGGGTAACCCTTGAACAAGCATCTCTATACTCACAGCGTTGTGACCTTAACTATAAGCTGGATATTGCCCGTGCATACTTGGGCGAACGTTTCTACTTGCCCCACAACCTTGACTTTCGCGGTAGGGCATATGCGCTGTCACCACATCTTAACCATTTAGGAAACGATGTGAGCCGCAGTCTGTTGATGTTCTGGCGTGGCAAGAAATTAGGTCCCAATGGCCTGAGATGGCTCAAGATTCATGCCGCAAACCTATATGGAAACTCCAAAAAGTCACACGAAGAGCGAGTTCAGTTCATCGACGACAATTTGGCCGCTGTGATGGAAAGCGCAAAGGAGCCTTTGGACGGCGAAGGCTGGTGGAAGTCCGCCGACGAACCATTCCAGTTTCTTGCAGCGTGTATCGAGATAACAAGGGCCATCGACTCAGGTAATCCTGAAGAGTATGTCTCTCATATCAGTGTGCACCAAGATGGCAGCTGCAATGGTCTACAGCATTATGCTGCCTTAGGAGGTGACTTCGAGGGTGCTAAGGAGGTAAACCTAATGGCTGCGGAGCGCCCCCAGGACGTGTACAGCCGTGTGCTTGAAATTGTCAAAGTCAATGTCACGGAGGATGCCGACAACGGAAACGATGCGGCAAAGTCGCTGCTTCCGTTTTTGTCGCGAAAGGTGGTGAAACAAACGGTCATGACCCACGTTTATGGTGTTACGTTTATTGGTGCTCGTGAGCAGATTGCGAGCAGACTGCGTGACATTGACTTGGTGCCTCAGGACAAGATCTATGCTTACTCGTCTTACCTTGCCGAAAAGGTTCTTGCTGCAGTCCGGCAGCTGTTCGAGAGTGCTCATTTGATCCAAGACTGGCTCGGTGAAAACGCTTCCCGGATCAGTCACTCGATCGTCCTGCAAGACGATGTTGATTTTCGCGACAAGAGGCGGCCTGAATTTTTGTCGTCGGTCATCTGGACAACGCCCATGGGACTACCTATTGTCCAGCCGTACCGTCAATCAAAGCGCAAGCAGGTGGTCACCGAGCTCCAGACGGTGTTTATTGAAGATCCATATGCTTTCCAAGGGGTCAACTCCCGGAAGCAGCGAACTGCATTCCCACCAAACTACATCCACTCCTTGGACGCCACTCATATGCTGTCTAGCGCTATTTCGTGCGCAAAGTCAGGAATTGACTTTGCATCCGTCCATGATAGCTACTGGACGCATGCCGCCGATGTTGAAACCATGAACCAGAACCTGCGTGAGAGTTTCGTAGACCTGCACTCCAAGAACCTTATTGAGGGGCTTAGGACAGAGTTCCAGCAGCGGTATGCTGGTCTCGTGCAGTGGGTTGAGATTCGCTCGGACAGCCCAGTTGCTGAGCGAATCAAAGAGGCGCGCAAGAGATTCTCGCTGGAAAAGTACGGTTCGGAGAAGGCCTTGACGGTGATGGACCAGATTGAGATGGAGAAAGAGCGGCTGCGGAAGATCGGGGCCGGTGAGCCGGCTCTCGAGACGCCGGTGAGCATCGTGAACGAGCTCAACGAGCAGGAGCTCGACAAGCTTATTTCCGAGGGAGCGCGTGAGCGCAAGCAAAGGCAAGCCAAGGCGGTCTCTCGGATAGCGCCGCGGTCGACCGAACACGAAGGAAGTGGGCTCGATGTGGTGGAAGATGACGCTACGGACGACGTTGACGAAGAGGTCTTCACCAGCAGCGGCGGGCCTCTGATGAGCGTGCTGGTCCCGCTCAGGGTGCCCCAGGTGCCAACACGCGGTGAGTTTGAAGTTAAGGAAGTTCTCAACTCGCCGTACTTCTTCTCGTAGTCGAAAGTTGTATATAAGGCTGTGTGGGGCTGGCTCTAGGAGCTAGCGTGATAACGTACATAAATAAGGCATAGTCACGAGTTCCATGATGCGCTTTTAGACCAGCTTGCCCTGCATCTCAAAAGACTGGATCAGGGGAAGAAGCGGGCCGATCTCGGTGCGGTTGATAAGGTCAAATGTTTTGCCAAACGAAATGAAGTGGCAGAAAAAAGAGTTCCAGTGGGGCTCGAGGCCAAAGTGAATGATTTTGTCAAACTGGTTGTGGTAAATATAGGCGAATATCCGGAACATCTGCACGTAGATGCTCTTGACGATCGTGACAAAGTTTGCCGGAAATGGGATCCCCTGGCGCGTGGGGAAAAGTGTCTGGTCATCGAACTTGGACAGGATCCACGAGAAAGTATAGTCGATATAAGTCGCTGGCGGGAGCTTGACTGGCTGCTTGTTGGCGTCGATCCACAGGTAGTCGTAGCCTGGACCGCCGTTCATGGTATGCGACGGGTCACTGGGCACAAACTCGCCCAGCATGCTGTAGAATTGGCGCAGATACGCATTGAACTCAAAGATGTTGAGGGCCAGCCACTCATTGAGGTCCACGTACTTGGGAAGCTCCACAATCGTCTGGAACGAGCCCTTGACGAGCGCGGCACGCACATAGTGTGGCTGCAGAAACAGCGGCGTGCCTGCGGCCTTTTTGGTGGTGATCTGGCCAGGCAGCGTCCGCCCCGTGGCGAGCGAGCTCTGGCTCGAGCTGTGTGAGGCTGTCTTGTACAGGCCGTGGGCCGCGTTGGCGTTCTTCCGTTTGGACGACCGGAAGCGGAAGTTCGAAAAGAACGACATGGCTGGCTTCTAGTATTGGCCTCGTGGCGCGTCGGTCGGGCGCCAGGCAGATTCGCGTTCGTTTGTTCCACCACCACCCAAGGAGCTGGTAAACAACTAAGCGTCTAAACAACCCGCTGCGGCGTAAGCACCTGCCGCCCGCTGACAGTGCAACAGTCAGATTGAAAGACTCGACAGAAACTGAAAAGTGAATGCTCCGTGCGCGGCGCCTCCACGCCCGGTACCAGCGTACGGCGGCGAGGCTGCCTGCACTCGAGCCGTTCCTTGCGCGGCTGCGCCTCGTGCTCGGCGACCATGTGGAGCAGCTCCCGTGCGAGACCCAGCGCGAGCTGCTGTCGCCTGAGCTGCAACAGTTCCCACACCGGCGCGCCCACTACAAGCGGCTGCGCGCGCTAGGCGGGCAGCTGCTTGACGTGCATCTCAACGGGTACCTGGGCACGCAGAACGCCTCGATTGGCCGCGATCTGCTCCGCCGGTTCGCAGCAGAGAACCATCTCGCCACAGCGCTGCTGCGCACGCCTCAGCTGCGTCTCTCGAGCGCGGCAGAGGTGGCAGCGGCAGCGGATCTGGTCAAGTGCGGTGTCGCGACCGCCCACACCGTGCTCGACGATGAAGCCTGCAAGACCATGGTCCACAAGCATCTGCTGGCAGATAGCGGCCTGGCGTCTCTTTACCTGCGTACCTTGGGCAGTCACCTGTGACTATTAATCTTTATTTAACGTTATCTCTGTAGCATCAACCCCCAACTTCGCGCAACTCGGCGTTTATCTGCTCCCCCACCGCTGAGGTCAGCATGGACTCTGAGCGTCTCAGCGATGCGCTTCAGGCGATTCGCAGCCAGGGGGGACAGATGCGGCGGTGCCTGGACACCGAGGGCCGGCTGCTGGCAGCAATTAAGCATGCGTCGGTGATGCTTGGGGAGCTGCGCACGTCGGTGCACTCGCCCAAGGACTACTACGAGCTGTACGTAGCGTGCTTTGATTTCTTGACCCAGCTGGGGTCCTACCTCAAAGAGGACCACAAGACCCACCACTTGGGCGATATATACGAGATTGTGCAGTACACTGGCAATATCGTTCCCCGCCTGTACCTAATGATCACCGTGGGCTCCGCGTACCTGAGTGTGCCGGATGCGCCGGTGCGCGATATCCTCAAGGACATGCTCGAGATGTGCCGCGGCGTGCAGCATCCGCTCAAGGGCCTGTTTCTGCGCTACTACCTTGCGCAGGCGACCCGGGACTACTTGCCCACTGCCGTGGACCCGGCACACGCCGCCGCAGGCACACTTTCGGACACGATCCGGTTTGTGATCACCAACTTTGTGGAAATGAACAAGCTGTGGGTGCGCATCCAGCACCAGGGCCACTCCAGCCAGCGGGCGAAACGCAAGCAGGAGCGCCAGGAGGTCAAGACTATTGTGGGCTCGAACCTGGTGCGGCTGGCCCAGCTCGACGGAATCACCCTCGACATCTTCCGAACTAAAGTCCTGCCTGCGATACTCGAACAGATTGTACAATCGCATGACGTACTCGCCCAGGAGTACCTCCTAGATGTAATCTGCCAGGCCTTCCCTGCAGAATATCATCTTGGGACGCTCGACCAGTACTTGGGCGTGATCACAGACCTCAGTCCCCAGGCGTCGGTCAAGGACATTATCACCCTCTCGATGGACAGGATTCTTCAACTCTCCGAGTCCCTAGACCTCTCTGGCAAGGTTAAGCAGCTGCAGAAGGAGGAGGGCTCGCCTGCGGCGGAAGCATCATCCAGCCAACTGCTACGAGAGCGCGAGAGTCGAGAGGGTAATGCTGCCGAAGATCCCGGCGAAATGACACAAGAGGAGCTAGCGATGAGGCATGAGCCAGCAGAGTCTCCTGCGTCCAAGAAAGATGGGGATGCCACAGAAGCCGACGAAGGCGCAGATGCCGCAGATGCAGATTCCGACAAGCTGAAGTCCGACTCCCAAGCAGGACATCCTGATGAGCTGGAAGACGCGGAGCCAAACAACGCAGAGCCAAAAGACGCAGCGCCAAACGACAGGGAACCAAACGACGCGGAGCCAAACGACAGGGAGCCAAAAGACACGGAGACAAAAGACGCGGAGCCAAAAGACACGGGGCCAAAAGACACGGAGCCAAAAACGTCTGATGAACCTAACGACAGCGAGACATTCGACGCTCGTGATCAACATGCGGTAGTCTCAGAGCTGGCCCGTGCCTATTCCAAGTACTGGGACACCGTGCGCGGTATGAATGATCGTCTCAACACCACCGACAGGGCGTTCATTGTTCAGAAACTGGCACGTCTAGCCTATCTCCTGGACCAAGCAGACCTCCACCAGATAGATCAGCTCATGGAATTTGTGGAAAAGGACCGGGAAGGCGGAGAGGAGCAGATCACCCTCCTGCTGCAGTCGCTGTTGTCGTACTTGCCGCTGCTCTCTTTGATCACCTTCGGATCGTTTCAACGGTTGTTGTCACAGCTGGACCGCGAGATGCAGCAGCTAGTTGCAGATCGCATTCTCAAAATGGTCCTCGATCGAAACACCTGTATCAGCGATCAAAATATTGCCAAGCAAATTTTTGGCCTCTTTGGAGTAATGACAACGGCCGGCGATGTCGAATCACTCCAGCTTGCAGAGCTCGTTTTCCTGCTGGAAGTCAAGGATCTTCATAATGGCTATGCCCTCCTTCAACTTGCATACAAATCTCTGCGTGATGGCGGGCCAACGGTAATTCAGCAGACCTATCCAGTTATTGTGACTTCGACCATTCGACTTATTCGTGCTAATTTGGAGAGCGATATTGCCTTTCTTTTCAAGTTCATTGGTCGCACAACCAACGATTTGGTAACCCGGGGTCAGGCTCCCCAAAAGGCTGCGCGCCTCTATGCTATGGCTGCAGCCGTGGCGGATCAAATTGGAGCTGAGGCGGCTAGCTATGAGTTCTATGCGCAAGCATTTACCCTATATGAGGAGTCCATACCAGACTCAAAGGACCAGTTTGAGCTCTTGTGCATATTGACAAGCACACTGCAAAAGTCGCGGGGCTTTTCGCACGAAAACTACGAAACGTTGGCTTTAAGATGCGCTCTGTATGGCCAGCGCCTTCTCAAAAAGGCTGACCAGTGTCGCGCTATTTATTTGGCTAGTCATCTCTGGCTGGCCACCGAGCTTGCAGGACGGGACTCGGAAGACGCTGTCCTGTTCCGTGACGACTCCAAAGTACTGGAGACGCTCCAACGAGCCACCCGTGTTGCGGATGCCTGCATGGACGTCTCGCTGTCGGTTGAGTTATTTGTGGAGATTCTTAACCAGTACCTTTATTTCCTGGACCACGATGTTCAGGACGTGACCATCAACCATGTTAACAGCCTTATTGAGCTAATCAAAAGCAATGCAGTGAAAGACGACGACAACGACAAAGCCAGTTTGGCCCCCCGCGAGTTTTTCACCCGCACCCTCAACTACATCAAGAGCCAGACAGAAAACATATCTGCGTTCAGTAAGCTGGACGTGGAACCGCTTGCATAGTTTAGAGTTGTTATTTATAGATAACATGTCATAATATTATATGCCGGCTCAAGCTGCTGTAGTAGGCACCAAGGAGTGCTCTAAAATGGCAATACGCAGCAACGACAACCATAACATGGAAGATCTGATGCGAGTGGCCGAAGCAATCGAAAGTTCCGGGCGCCCACTTTTCCGGAAATAGAATACCGTAGGTGAACGCCCCCAGAATGTAAAAGAACGCTTCGAGAAGCAACCAGCCCAGGCTAAATCGCAACCAAGTCTCGGTAAACCCAACCTGGGTCATAGATACGCACACTGGCGCTACGCCACTCAGTCCGTAGAGTACAAATGTCGCTGCACGATAGGGACGCCACTCAGCAGTCCGGAACTTGCTGAACAGTGAGACGACTCCACATGCCGCGCCGAGCAGAAGGGTAACGCACGTGAAAAAGAGGCGGATCCGAGGGAAATCATCGAAAGCAAAGTAGCCAAGAGAAATCATCGAGCCCGCAATGAGTACGCAGATGCCCAGATAATCTAACTTGTTCCCAAACCGGTAGACACGCTCGCTGTGGCTCTTGAGCATGTGAAACGCAGCACTCATCCCGAGACAGATGACCAGGGAAACACCAAACAGGAGAAATGCCGCATGGTCTCCGACGCTGGCTATGTTGTGGTCGATGGGAATCATAAGCTCGTATGCGACCAAGAGTCCCACAGTAACAACGAGTGCAGGCACAAAATGCGTATATATGTTACCGGTCTCGTTGTGCAGATAGCCGAGAGAGTGGATAACCGCACGCAGGCTCTTCTGGGACTGTACGTAGCCTGTGTGGATGTACTGGTTGTCGCGTTGCCAGTCCTCCAGCTGATCCCAATGGATGAGCCAGCCATTTGGTTTAGCCTGGTCGGTCTGCTGCTGTGGCCGGGGCAGTTGTGCCGTTCGCTGACGTATACCCATGGTCTGCAACTCAAATTTACTGGCACTGAAAGCTGGTGGGGTAATTGAGCCGGTTCTCGTCAGTTCTCGTGCTCTATTTATCGCTGATGGCCTGCCAACCCTAAGTGCTCAACAAGTCAAATCGAGCAAGGACGTCGCGAATAGCGCAAAACTATTTCACCTAGTCAAAAGCCAGGTCCTTTGCCCCTGCTCTGGGTCTCAGTGGTGGGATGCCTAGGTTTCAAGTAGCACAAGTGGTTAGTGGTTAGGGTGGAAGGAATGTGACTTGGAACGGGCAATTGTAGAGTAAAGAGAGGGTCTATTATTTAGCACCTTCAGTTGGACGCAAACTGTAGAGTGGCCTTGGTTGTATAATTTAGAAGCGACCGCGGTACCAGTTTTGACAGCTGCGAAAAAGATGCTGATACAACAAGCCCTTTGGAGCATGCCGAACATGCTAAACCATAGTGTGAAGTATCATGGGTAGCGGAGGTGGCCACAAGACCCGGGTTTCCTGACGGCCGATTAATCCAGCATCGAGACCATAACGGGTCATCGAGACCATAACGGGTCATCGAGACCATAACGGGTCATCGAGACCATAACGGGTCATCGAGACATGGAGACTCGGGGTCGACAGCTGCGGTCAACAGCTGGGGTAGAAGCAGAAACGGCAGAGTTGGGTGCTCTCTGTTAGGATCTGGGTAGACGTGGGAGCTGTAAGTCGTAGAAGTGGAAAAAGAACTATGCTACATGATTCAACGAGTACTTTACATTATATGCATTCAAATCGATCTTGAGAGCCCCCAGACATCCGGATGGGCGATTTCACGAGGAACTTGGCACCACGCGATCGACGAGAGATCATCTCAAAGGTTAAAGGTGCGCATCCATGATATCTTGCGCGTGGGGGCCAGTTTTCCATGGAACGGGGACCAGCTCAGCTCGTAAATGCCCCCTTTCAGATACTTCCCCACACTAGTTCTTTCGAGCTTTGTTCAATATTTGACTGGAATAGTCTAGCTAGCTATGAAAATATTAAAACAAACAATATTCAGTCATTTTGGTCTCCCAACCGGCAAAAGGACTCTGTCCAATGAACGAAGAGCGCGCAGTGCTTCAGGCCTTTTGTAGCATCAGCATCTACGAACCTTCTTTTACCTACACCCCAGGGAACCGCCCACGAATAGTTGAGAGGTTAAAGTCGAATATCATAAAGGAACCACGCTACTCGTTCCATAGACAGTTATCTTCCCGTACGTCATTTGGCTAACACCTACATCCCAAATCATCCCAGAGATGGCGAGTATCGCTTATTCTTGCTTCTCAATAATATAGCTTGGTGATACAGGCACACCCGCCCAGGACATAAGCCTCAGCTCGAAGATACGGTCACCAAACGGGAGCACATAGCCCCTGGAAAAGTCTACGAGTCCCAGATGTACAGGTACTGCCTTCCCCTGTAGCTTGTCAAGTTGACGGTAAACGTTGCCTTCGTGTTCCAAGGGCGTATCTTGCCTTCGTTTTCCGGATCTTGAAAGTATGAATTTGCTATGCCCCATCCAGACAAGCGTATATCCCAATGGAGCTATCGTAGCTTGGATAACAAGTACCATCGCGCTTCCAATTTTTCCAGTCCTGCAGCAGCTCCGAATGCATGCGCAGATGAGGCTGTGCCGCACCTTGGTTTCATGCAGCGTAGAAGAGTTTCAGTCTTTTTTTGGTATCTATAAGTTTATCACGTATTCTGTGCCCGGGTAGAATTGCAACTCAAGGCGAAAGTGCGAAGTTTATTTTTACACACTGCACGATATGTGCAATGCTTCAGAATCCCAGTTTACACCCCGGTGTTTGATTATTGCGGGAAGCCTTTGACATGAATAGGACAGCAGTAGCTTGCCACCGCGTTCTACAATTACCTGCATGGAAATTATCTAGATCAACAAACAAACCATCAGAGGTGTCACTCAACACAGGAATTCGCGCAGGGTTCTGCCTTCCCAGCATCCCCCCGGCGTCGAAAAAGCAATATCGGGTGTGATGCTCCGCTATCGCTGTAAAAAACTTTCTTCTTTTCGGACGGGGACCTACACCGTATAAATTTACCGGTGACTCCGAGGACATTCTTGGTGGACAGCAGGATGTCCGCCAGACCCTTAGGCACTGGGCCAATCTCACATGAAAAGTGTTTAGGAGAGGCCCATAATGCTACAGGGGGTGCTCGCCGCGGAAATGAAGCGGATTGGATCTCGGGCTTAGAGTGCAATACGAGGAAGCAAACGAGAACCAGGACTCAAGAGGGCGATGCGAGGACCCAGAATGCGATACAAGGACGAAGCGGACAAGATCTTGGACTCAGAGTGCAATGCGACGAACAGGACGAGAATTCGAACTCAGAGCGCGATGCAAGGACGAAGTAAACGAGAACTAGGACTCAGAATGCGATGGAAGGAGGCAGCGGATGAGAACTAGACTCATGCAGTGCAATGATGTGGTATGAAGCCGCGAAGCATGTGGAGGTAGGACACAGCTTCATTAGACCGTGCTTGGATCGTGCCACCGACAGTCACTGGATACGACTGTGATTCAGTGTACAGGGGTCGTCGTTGAAGCATATCACCAGCCAGCATTGTCCAGCTTGAGGTTACTACAAACCACAGCGGCTCGGCTGTAGCAGAATACGGGCCGGAGAGTGCTCTGTTAAGGGCAACCTAGACGCATAGTATGTCGACCAGATGTGAAGCGAGTCGATGATCATGTATCCCCACCGGATACAGTGGCAGCGTGCCAGCTCTCGTAGCTTGACGTTCGCTTCTCCAATCTGCAAAGCCCCCAAGGCATGCTAAAGAGACCTTCCACTTGACCAGGCGGCACTCATCTGTCCAGGTGCAAAGCGACTTGATGACTAGGGGTCCTCGCCAGCTGCAGTGCTCAGCACTGCAAAGACTCTAGGGATAGAGCCCCATGTGCTCTCAGAGAGCCTTCCACATCTGTAATACCATGCGCCAGGTCGGTACCTGACAACCGACCGGCTATGCCGACTCATAATCCGACCTCTAGCGTTACCACTGGATTAGCAGGTCCCCTGTTGCTGCTCCAGGCTCGCTTGACAATAAGCTTCCTTCACTCCGAGCGCTCTGGGCGGTTCCCCACATACGAACATACTAATGACCCCCAAGCATTGTCTTACAATAGCACTCCCTCGTATTTGGAACAGTCCCAATGGCCTCCCACTGGGACCGCAGCAAACGGTGGTGTTTAAGGACCTGATGGTAAATTTAGGTTAAGTTAAGAGCCAATTGACAATGAGGCAGCGGCAGTCTTGTCTAGTCTTGCTCCAATAGGCTTTACGGATAGTACACAAAGAATTGCTCACGAGAGAGTTGAAACTCGTTTTGAATAACTACATTTCGTGAAGCCGGTGACATGCACAACCTCTGCCAAAATGGGGGACGAATGACATCACCCATTACACAGCCAGGCGCCAGATATTCTCCACGGCCAAGGGTTCGGGCACCAGGACTCTGCGACCGGCAATGCCAAACTACGTCGCTAGCGATGGCACGCCCAACAAGATCTGCGTGGTGATGGTCGGGCTGCCTGCGCGTGGCAAGTCGCTGATGGCCCAGAAGATCGTGCGCTACCTTTCGTGGCAGTCAGTCCGAGCGAAGGCGTTCAACGTGGGGACGTACCGGCGCAAGCTCAGCGCGCATCCGTCGGCGGACTTTTTCGCCATTGGCAACCCGGAGGGCGAGAAGCTGCGCTGGCAGGCTGCGCGGGCTGCGCTCGAGGACATGCTGGCGTGGTTGCGCAAGGATGACAACGTGGTTGCCGTGTACGATGCCACGAATTCATCCCGAGCGCGGCGCGAATGGCTCGCCACGGCACTCACCGCGGCAGGAGTACAGCCATTATTTGTGGAGACGGTATGTGATAACGAGGAGGTAATCATGCAGAACGTCATGGACGTGAAAACCACGTCCCCGGACTACGACAATGTCGAGCCCCAGGAGGCGGTGCGCGACTTCATGAACCGCATTTCCAAGTACAAGGACACCTACGAGACCATATCGACCAACGAGAAGCTCACGTTCATCAAGATCATCGACATTGGCGAGCAGGTTGTCGTCAACAGCATCCGCACGTACCTCGAATCGCACATTGTGTACTATCTAATGAACCTGCACACCAAGCCACGGCGGCTCTGGTTGAGCCGGCACGGCGAGTCCGAGTACAACCTGACGGGTCAGCTCGGCGGAGACTCGAACATCAGCGAGCGCGGCGAGCTGTACGCGCGGAAGCTCCCCGAGCTCGTCGCCGCGGCTGTAGGCGACCAGCCGCTCACCGTTTGGACATCGACGCTGAAACGCACGCAGCAGACCGCGCGCTTCCTGCCGCACTCGAAAATTGCCTGGAAGGCGCTGGACGAGCTCGACGCCGGCGTGTGCGACGGCCTGACCTACGAGGACATCAAGAACAAGCACCCAGAGGACTTTGCCGCGCGCGACGAGAACAAGTACGAGTACCGCTACCGGGGCGGAGAGTCGTACCGTGATGTGGTCACGCGGCTAGACCCAATCATCATGGAGCTGGAACGGCAGGAAAATATCATGATCGTGACTCACCAGGCGGTGTTGCGCTGCATCTACGCATACTTTATGAATGTGCCCCAGGAGCAGAGCCCCTGGATGGAGGTCCCGCTGCACACGCTCATCTGTCTCGAGCCGCGCGCGTACGGGACAGTTGAGACCCGCATTTACGCAGACATCCCTGCCGTGAGCACGTTCCGAGCCAAGGGCGAGATCCCCAAAATCCCGGGGCCGATCGAGGAAAAGGAAAAATAGGGTCCCCCCCTCCCACCCCGGTGTGTCCTCTATATATTGTTTGTGCAATCTACATATTTATGTCTCCGCGATCCCAAACCGCCAACGTAATCAGCGTGTTTGTGCCATGAGCCGCCGGGCCCACAGCGCGTCGGAAAACCGCGTCACGCTGTTTGCGGGCGCAGAGGCCGAGGTGGAGGTGTTTGGTGTGTATGGGGACCCGTTCAAGCTGGTCAAAACTTCACCACCGCCCCCCGCGTGCCAGCGACGTGGGGCTCTCATCACAAAGGGACCTCTCGAAATCACAGCCACGCAGGCCCGCGAAATCGCCTACATTCACATCGGCACATACAGCTACCCCATTATGCCCCGTGCGTACGTGTGGCGCACCAGCGCTCATGACATGGTGTTCGCGCAGCCCAGCCCCGGTAAGTTCTGGCGCGTCCGAATCAACGCGAACACGACGATCCAGAAACAGTTCGATACTGTCATGAAGAGTGTGTGCAACTATCATGCTGGAGGTATGGAAATAGAGGGCTCTGCTCCCGAGGATGTGCTCCAGGAGGATCCAGGGCAGCCCCGGGAGACGAGCCCGGCCGGGGAATTGGGACCAAGCCCACTGGTGCGGGACGCCATTGAGGTCATAAAAACGCGTGCGGTGCGTGTCTCTTCCGCGTCGCACACACTGTCTTCAGCGTCAGGCGGCGACGGTTTGCAATCTGCATCCGCTGACACCACAAAAATGCCAGGAAAACAGGAAATTCCAGAGGTGTTCAATTCTCCAGCTTCGTGTGGAGACGCAGCATCTCACGATATGTCACCACCACTCTCTCCGGTAAATAGGAGAGATGGCCGCTCATCTCCGTATTGGTTCATGCAGAGTCCTGCACCAGCGCGCTCCATGCACCCCAGTCCTGGACAAGCCACAGCAAAACCCGAGATCGATATCACACTGCAGAAAAACGTTTCAGTCAATGGCCTCGTGGCGCACATGAATTCTGAGGACCCGCACTCAGACTCTGACGCTCATGATCTGGATCTGGATTTGGCGCCCCTGCCGCTAACCCTCCAGTCGCCAGAGAATAGCGGGTCTGTCCAGCTATCTGAAGTGGAACCTGTGCCGACACTGGAGCAACTTAGGCTCGAATCGACACCGCCGCATTCACCTCTGGGTGCAAAGAAACGCGGTTGTGCAGGCACACTTAGGACTTTCCTGGACCACCAAACGCTTACCGGGGAGGCGTTCTTGCCGTCTCCCGTATGTACTCCCATAAGGGACGTGCAGACTGTATTTATAGCCACTCCAGACCGCGACGTTGTCGCCAGCGAGCTCGACAACCTGCGGAACCTGAACACGCGGTCTTTGTCAGAGTCGTCCACGCTGGACGAGGTCCTGGACATGTTTGAGGACGAGGAGGAATTTGGCTTCAACTACGCAACTGGCAACGACTCGAATTTCAATGTTGCTAGTGCCACACCCTCGATTGTCTCACCCAACGATCCCGTGGAGGCTGAACCCTCGGACGATACCTTGACCCGTAGCACGGAGCCATTTGACGATGCAGAGGCCGAACTCGGCACGCCACCAAAACAGTATTGGCACATTCCCCGTATTCGATTCAGCCACCCGCTGATTCCGGCGTCCAAGAGCTTTGATTTCTATCCGGCCGTGCCTGATGGGGCATCGCCATTAGGGAGCACGCGAGTACCCCTGTATGGCCGGGACCTGGTTCGCGTGGGCACCCACAGCATGCGACACGATGTGACAACTGTGAGCGGGTACGTGTCGTGGCATCTCATGTCGCGGTTCATGTCGACGTTCCGGAAGCAGAGCTAGCCACAGGCTAGCCATAGCCGCCAAATATTTATAGTTAATCAGATTGCGCTACGTGCGAAACTTTTACCCTATATCAGTATAGGTGCGACAAGCGCAATTATTTACAACTTGCAGACTAGCGTCACTGTATCATTACAAGGGAGGGAGCTCGCCATGAGCTGCCTGCTGCTCGGCCATCAGCATCTGCTGCTGCTCGAACACCTCCTCGCCTCCGGCCTCGAGCTGGAGACCGAGACCCAGCTTCGCCTGGTTCTTGAACTGGTCGATCTCACCCGCAAAGGTTAGAGAGACAACGGGGAGCACCCTGCGCTCGACAACACAGCTGACACGTCCCTGACTGTCGATCTGGCCGCGGAACAAACTCTGCGTGAACTCGTACTTGGCACCGAGAACGGTGGTGCCCTCTAGAGTGGGGGCACCGCCCAGCAGCATGGCCTGTTGGTTGCCCATGCCGACGGTAGTCTCGATGCCGGCCTCGACCTTGTCGGCTACCTTGCGCCAAAACGAGGCAACCACCGAGCCGGTGGCCTGAACCTGCGCACTAGCCACCCAGTTCGGGGTTGCGTAACGGCCCATGTAGCTCACAACAGCGTCAGGGGGGTAGAGGGGCGACTGCGACGAGTACACAGCCTCAAGGCCCAGCGACAGGTGTTTGGTCAACGACTGCAGAACGGAACCCACAACCACACCGGTAAAGCCGCCTGACAGCAGCGAGGGGTTCAGAGTCTTGAGGTTGAGGCTGAAATCGCGGCCCAGGTAGTCGTGCTCGAGCTGAACCATGGTGGGCTGGCCGTCGGCGATTTGGAAGTTGGCCTTGGACATGTTACTCGGGGTCCAGCCAAAATGGCCGCGGCCGCTGAGCGACAAGTCTGACTCGATGGTGCCCTGCATGAACATGTTGTCATTGGCATAGAAGGCAGCAAATGCGTACGGGGGCAACACAGGGGACCCGATCGACAGAGCGTGCGACACTTGGAACGCAGGGTTCAGGGAGAACGACTTGGTCACGTCGGCCCTCAGACCAGAGAAGAAGTAATGTGTCAAAAAGACGTCCTTGGACACCTCTTTGTTAATGTTCTCGATGGTCCCGGGCTGGGGCAGGCCAAGGGCGGCCCGACGCTCGGAGACGGCGTTCAGCGCGTCACTGACGAAGCCGAACGGCTTCATCCAGGCCGGTCGGCTGGCTTTTTCAATGTCGAGGGCCACCACGGGAGGCCCCACTTGGGCCAGCGTCGGTACCTGAGCTGAGGACATGACAATTTTTCAGGTTGAGTAATCTGGTGATGATGATGACCAGGCGACCTACATAAGATAAGCTAGCAGTAGGAGGGTGTGAGTAGGGTGTCAGTAGACGTATAAATGTCAGTGCGTCGTAGACATGAAGGTCAATCTGTGATACAATCCGCGATGCTCTATGCCCGGATACTCTATGCCCGGACCCGCTATGCCCGGATCCTCTATGCCCGGATCCTCTGTCCAGATTCTCTGGCCCGGTATACGTTTACGTAGCAGTGCTTTACAACAATTGTATACAACAAGCAGCATAAAAATAAAAATAAACAATTAATGCTGCGACAAATATATCGTGAAATGTTGACTGGCAAACAGGAAATATTTCATCAACTTATTGAAGGACACACGCCCAATACCTCTGGTACTCTGGCGCGGCAGACATAATGCGAAGCGGCCACATTGTTTCAGCAGGTATCCTAGCCACAATTGCCATAATCCTGGCCCGATGTACAGTATAAGACCAAGTCGTGGTCGATGCAACTGTGGCCAACGGTTCAAATACCAATACCTACTGCCCGATCTCGTCGATCCAGCCCTTTGCCGCTACGATCCGCTCGAGCGCAGCAATCTTCTCGCGCTTCGTCTCGAGGCTCTCGGTGCAGATGGTGCTGGCCATGTCGGCGTACATGCTCTTGGCCTTGGCCATGCGGTAGCGCACCGTGCCAGCCTCATTGTAGACGTTCTTTGGGCCCTTCGTCACGGCGCCGGCCACCACCTGGTCGGCCAGCTCCATGACGTCGAAACTGTGAAAGTAGTCCATGGCCCTGTCGACCTGGTGCCAGTTGATGTCGCCGTCGGCGAGCACTGCCGCGCTCCCGGGCGTCGCCAGAGGCGTTGCCGCCGCGGACGTCACACCTGAAGGACTTGGCATATACGTCAGCTGACGCCTGACACAGAAAGCAAGATGACGCAGAGCAGATGACGTTCGCATGATTGCCCAACATGTCTACGTGGGAAGATTAAAATATACATAAGCTTGCTACCATACCATGAGAAGGGTCGGGTGGCGGCAGCGGCCGGGCAGGCGCCGGTCACGATTAGGCCACGATTAGCCCACGTAGGCAGAATCCAGCTAGGCAGCCCCGAGGGGGCGCTTGGCGAACTCGAGAATACAGTCGTCATCGGGAAAGATGGTTGCGAACACGCGGATCACCTCGCTTTTCGGTGTCACCGTGTGTTTCCAGGTGTAGTTCATACACGCCTTGCCAATCAAGGACGTCAGGTGCAGCATGACGTAGAGCTGCCCCAGGCAAACGTGGGGCCCCGTCCCGAATACCAGCCAGTTCGACAGTGCCTTGGAAGCCTTCGAACCAGGCACCCAGCGCTCTGGAATGAACGACTCCGGGTCGTCGTATACCTCCGGGTCGTGTAGGGCCGGGTGCAGTGTGGGGATGATCATGGTTCCAGCGGGAACAGTGTAGTCCTTGGTGACGGGAAACGGCTTTTTCGTCACGTACGGCACCATGGACACGGGCGGCCGGTAGCGCAGAGCCTCTCTGACGACCATGTGCGTGTACTTCATCCTGTCCACAAGATCAAGCGTGAGAGGGACGTTGGGGTCGCCGCCGCGGACCGCCAGCTGCTCCTCGCGGATGCGCTCCATCACTTCAGGGCGGTCTCCCACGAGCTGGAACAGCCAGGTGGTCGCCGAGGACGTGGCGTCTTGCGACGCGAAAAGAAACGTGAAGATGGTCTCGGAGATCTCTTTATTAGTGAAGTCCCGGACCATGGTGCGGCGGATGTCCTCGTCCATGTCGACCGAGGCGCGCTTCGAGTCCTGCATCATCTTGACCCAAGCGTCCATGACGCACGTCACCTCGCCCCCCGCGGCCATCTGCAGCTTGGACTTCTCCGCACAGTCCGCAAAGATGCCCATGGTGATATCCGTCACCTTTTTGCCGTACCAGGGCTTTGTGAACGGCAAGATAATAGGAAAGTTCACCAGCTCGAGCGCAGCTGTGATTTTGTAAAAGTTGGCGCAGATGTCCTGGATCTGTTCGTCCGAGATATAGTGGCCGCAGAACACGCGCAACGACGTCGCGCAGTTCACCTCGCGAAAATCGCCCATGAAGGGGCGCGGGCCGGCCGCTGACTGCTCAACCCATTGATCCAGATACTTGTTGTGTAGCGTCTCGAGGTGCGGCAGGTACACACTCAGAGCCTGCCGCGTGAACAGTGGGTTCAGCGCGCGGCGATACTCCAGATGAGCCTTTCCATCCTTGAACACCCAGTTGGTCGGCCGAAGCAGCTTGACTGCGACATCGACAATGCATGGCTTGACGTAACTAGGCGAGTTCAAGATCTTCCTGGCCAGGTCCCTAGTCGACGCAATCACAACAAACTTGTGGAACACGGAAACACACGAGAGGGGCCCTGAGCGCCATTTGGCCTCGTACTCTGTGAATTTGGGATTCATGCTCTCCAAGAACGGGCCGATCACGGGCCACATCTTCAAAGGGGGCCCCACTATTGAGCCCTTCTTCATCACATACGCGATTTGGTCGTAGAGAAGACCCGCCGTGATAAGCACGAGAATGATTTGAAGAGTGCTAAACCCATTTAAATAATCCCTGACGACATTAAGGCTCAACGAACCCGCCGCGGGTGCGGTCGAATTCATCGCGAGGGCGTGATGACAAAAACGTTTGGTACGAGCCTATACTAATACGAATTAATCAGCCGGCCCGGGGTGCCGGGGTGCCGGTGCCCACCAGGGTCCCCGTGGAATCCGCGAGCACTTGGGGCTTCGTTGGAGCACGAAAATCCAACGGTGGCGCAGGTGCGGCTTTCGAACCCCGTCACTACCGACAGGATCTCAGCACGGACATCAGAATAGCAAATTAGATTACCTGGGAGCACGAAAATCCAACGGTGGCGCAGGTGCGGCTTTCGAACCCCGTCACTACCGACAGGATCTCAGCACGGACATCAGAATAGCAAATTAGATTACCTGGGAGCACGAAAATCCAACGGTGGCGCAGGTGCGGCTTTCGAACCCCGTCACTACCGACAGGATCTCAGCACGGACATCAGAATAGCAAATTAGATTACCTGGGCGCGAGCTTATTAGATATACAAACAGTTGGTGCGGCTTGTGGCCAGCGAGTATGCTGCTGGTCGATTCCCAAACCACTGCTGCAGAGTCGGGGGCTGCATTGCAGCTGGCGTTCAGCATGACTGCTAGCTAGCCGGAGATTACAGTCGTTAGCCAGTTCCATAGCAGAGCCGCTGAATAGCACAGAGCCGAGTTCACAGCTTGCAACAACGGGGCATCTCCGGGGCCCCGGAGAAACTAGTGTCTGGGAATGCCCACACCGCAGCCGACGGCGACGGCAATGGCCACGCAAATGATGATAATGATGAGCAGACACCAGCACTTCTTCTTGCGCCATTTCCGCGCAGACACGATGGCCTTTTGCTGGTGACCCACACCAGCCTCGATATCGTGCTGAGCATGGGTGGCCTGGTTGTCGATCTGCTGGACCTGCTCCTCCTGCTCGGCAACCAGGATCTCCATGTCGTGGAACAGCTGCGCCAGCTCCTGCATCGTGCGCTCGATCTGCTGGATCTCCTTGTGGCGGACCTGGACCTCGGTGAGGGCAGCACGCGCCTGGCCCCGGCGGTTCGAGCTCATCAGTGCCTGCGAGAAAATCTGCTGGCCCTCCGAGTCGTCTATTGCCATCTGCACCTGCGCGTCCGTGGCGTCGGGCTGCACGATCCGGTACTGCCGCTCGGCGACGTCGCGATACCGCTGGCGGAACGTGGCCTCGGCCGCCTGGTACTTTTGGATAAGCTGCATGAACTGGCGCTTGAGGTTGTCGGCCTGGGTCTTTTTGGTGGCATCCCGCTGGCTTTTGGACTCGAGCGTCTTGATGCGCGTCTTCAGCGTGTCGGCAAGCCCGCGCGTCTCCGCGCTCAGCGTGTCTATTTGCTGCTGGATGAACTGCTGGTTCTCGATGTCGGTCTCGGCCAGCGACCGCTTGTGCAGCCCCTCAATCCGCTCGATGTTGTCGTCGTACTGCACTAGGTTGCGCTTGATGTCCTCGATCTCAGCAAAGAACGAGACCATGTCGTTGGGGCCCTTCTCGTTGGTACCCCCAGCCTGGCCGGCGCCTCCGTAGGCCTGGGCGTGGCCCTGGCCGCTCCCAAGGTCGGACATCTCGTACTGCCCGGCTCCCTGGCGGTTGGCATAGGGGTTGGACGTTGGCTGCGCCTGCCCGTAAGGGTTCTGGTTCTGGTAACTCATACTGTCTTGCTACTCTCGCGTAGCCGTGTGTAGCTTAACTGTCTCTAGGGATGCAGGTCGCCAGCGGGAGGTGCTCGTTGAGCAAAGTAACGCGCGTTGTTGGTGCAGACGTGGTGGCACGGGCCCAGTGTATATAGTGATGCACGGTAATGCGAGGCAAAGCAAGTGCGACTGTGTGTCAAGAAGTCCAGTGCGACGATCACAGGACGTTGCGGAGGCAGTGTAAGAATAAACACCTTATAGCCTAGGAGGCGTTACTAACGGTTACCCGGAGCTGGCTGTCATGAGGCAGCTTTGCAAGGGGAAACCCATTTGGTGGAGAGATCTAGTCTAGTACCCGCGGATGATCGCCGGCTTCTGAGCTGGGTCTCGGCGATGCAGACACCGTGCAACGAGACGCCAGCCCGTCGGCGGGCGTGCTAACTATATGGCTAGATATGTCGTCTAGTGATTTAGTCCTCAGGCACCAGTTGCGTGCCCAAGGGTGGAGATAAACGTCGCTCTCCCACCGGGCGGCCGGCCGCGGGCTCGTGAAGCCAGCCCCCAGCGTTGGCGCCCATGGTGGTGCGTGAAGGGATCGAGCGCGCGACGGCTGATATTTCAGTCTGCGGCCGGGTAACCACGCACACCCCAACTAATCCGCAGCTCAACGTCCCAACCGCGGGATCGCTGGGATGTATAATACTTAAGCATGTAGGTGCATAGAACATTAGACCACACATAGCACGTAAATTCAGTGTTCGTGCTTGTGACCATGAAGCCGCAGGTAGAGCAAGAACTCGCCCACGTGCTTCTTACCGAGCTGCTGGCGTACCAATTTGCGTCGCCGGTCCGGTGGATCGAAACCCAGGACGTCGTCCTAGGCGATAAGAATGCCGAGCGCATTGTCGAAATTGGCCCCTCGGCCACGCTGGCCGGAATGATCCAGCGCACCTTGAAGCAGAACTACCAGGCCTACGATGCTGCGCTCTCCCTGCAGCGTCAGGTGCTGTGCCTGGCCAAGGACAGCAAAGAAATCTACTACGAGAAGGATCCGGAGGCCGAGCCTGCTCCTGCAGAGCCCGCTGCCGAGTCCCCGGCCGCCCAGGCTGTTTCGGCGGCACCTGCTGCACCTGAGGCAGCTGCTCCGGCCGCCGCACCTGCTCAGGCTGTGGCCCCTACAGAGGATGTACCCTTGAAGCCGGTCCAGGTGTTACACGCATTGGTCGCTGCCAAGCTGCGCAAACCCCTCGATCAAGTCCCTCTGACCAAGTGCATTAGAGATCTCGTCGGCGGCAAGTCCACCGTGCAGAACGAGATCCTTGGTGACCTCGCCAAGGAGTTCTCAGCCAGCCCCGAAAAGGCCGAGGAGCTGCCTCTCTCCGAACTCGCAGAGTCGTTTGGCGATTCCTTCTCGGGCAAGTTGGGCAAGCACACCCAGAGTCTGGTCGCCCGCTTTGCCTCGGCGAAGATGCCGGGAGGCTTTGGCATGTCGCAGATTCGCAAGTATCTGCAGACCCGCTGGGGCCTGGGGCCCGGTCGCCAGGACGCCGTGTTACTTTTGGCCCTTGTCAAGGAGCCCCCCAACCGTCTTGCCAACGAGGCTGCTGCCAAGACCTTCCTCGACGAGATCGTGAACCAGTATGCTGCCAGCGCTGGTCTGAACCTTAATGCGGCAGCGACCAGCTCCAACTCCGGCTCCGCCAACACCGCCATCAGCGCCGAGGCCCTGGACGCAGTCACGCGGGATCAGAAGGACTTGGCACGCCGTCAGCTTGAGCTTTACGCTCAATACCTGCGCATCGACCTCCGTGATGGCCAGAAGCAGTACGCTGCTCAGAAGGAGGCCACGGAGATTCTCCAGAAGGAGCTTGATCTGTGGCTCGCCGAGCACGGCGATACTTATGCTCAGGGCATTGTCCCTATCTTCTCTCCTCTCAAGGCGCGCATTTACGATTCGTACTGGAACTGGGCCCGTCAGGACTGTTTCAAGATGTTTTACGACATCATTTGGGGACGCCTTGACACAGTGGACCGTGAGATTGTTGCCCGCTGTATTGCTATTCTCAACCGTGCCAACCCAACTCTCATCGACACGATGGTCTACTACATCGACCAGGTCCCCACCGAGCGCGGTCCCACTTTTGCCCTGGCCCGCGATCTTGCCAGTCAGTTGATGGAGAACTGCGAAGAGTTTGTTGGTCACAACCCCGTCTACAAAGATGTTCAGGTGCCCACTGGCCCTCACACAGTCGTGACCGAAAAGGGCGAGATCAAATACTCGGAGCAACCCCGCCCTGCCTGCCGCAAGTTGGAGCAGTACGTGCTGGACATGGCCGCGGGTGCTGAGTTGACCCGTGATAGAGATAGCAGCCCGCTGGCCCACCTTGAAGAAATCTATAAGTCCTTGCAATTATCAGAAGACGTTTCTCAGGCCTATGAGCTTCTCAAATCTCGACTCGTCAACAAAGAGCCGCTTCCTGCCAACGGAATGCGCCCGGATATCGTCCCATTCTTACACCTCAAATCCCGAGTCAACGAGTCCTGGAAGTACAACCGTGATCTCACCGGAAAATTCCTGAACGTCCTCGAGGCTGGCGCTCGCGATGGTATCACCTACGCCAACAAGACCGTGCTCCTAACTGGTGCTGGTAAAGGCTCCATCGGTGTCAAGGTGCTGGAGGGCTTGCTTTCTGGAGGTGCCAAAGTCGTGGTGACCACCTCTCGATTCTCCAAGGAGACCTCCGACTACTACCAAAGTATCTACACCCGGTTTGGTAGCAAAGGCTCTTCCCTGGTTGTTGTGCCCTTTAACCAGGCTTCCAAAAGCGATGGCAAGGCGCTCATCAACTACATCTACGATGCCAAGAACGGTCTTGGCTGGGACCTCGACTTTATCATTCCTTTCGCCGCCATTCCTGAGGGAGGCATGCAGATCGACGGACTTGACTCAAAATCTGAGCTTGCCCACCGTCTCATGCTCACGAATTTGCTGCGTCTGCTCGGCGAAGTCAAGATCCACAAGGAAGCCCAGAGCATTCTTACGAGACCTGCCCAGGTTATCCTGCCATTGTCTCCGAATCACGGCACTTTTGGGAGTGATGGGCTGTATTCTGAGTCTAAAATTTCTTTGGAGACCCTGTTCAACCGCTGGCACTCGGAGAACTGGGCATCCTACCTCACTATCTGTGGTGCGGTCATTGGTTGGACTCGTGGTACTGGTTTGATGGCTCAGAACAACCTGGTGGCTGAAGGTATTGAAAAGCTTGGAGTGCGAACCTTCTCGCAACAGGAAATGGCTTTCAACATTCTTGGCCTCATGGCCCCAGCTATCGTCAACCTTTGCCAGCAGTCTCCTGTTTGGGCCGACCTCAACGGCGGTATGCAGTTTGTCAATGAAATGAAGGAATATATGGCCAAGCTGCGTAAGGATCTCTTCGACACTGCAGAGATCCGGCGTGCGGTGTCCATCGAAACTGGTATCGAGCACAAGGTCGTCAACGGCCCCAATGCCGATGCCCCCTTCCACAAGGACGACGTCAAGCCCCGTGCCAACCTCAAATTCGATTTCCCCGAACTCAAACCTTATGATAGCTTGCCCACCAAGAAGCTGCGTGACTTGGTCGATCTCGACAGAGTCGCTGTCATCACAGGATTTTCTGAAGTTGGGCCCTACGGGAACTCAAGAACACGATGGGAAATGGAGGCATTTGGAACCTTTAGTTTGGAAGGCTCAATTGAGATGGCGTGGATTATGGGTCTCATCAAGTACCACAATGGTAAGCTTAAGGGCAAGCCCTACGCCGGCTGGGTCGATGCGAAAACCGAGGAGCCCGTTGAGGAGCGCGATGTCAAGAGCAAGTACGAAAGCTATATCTTGGAGCACAGTGGTATCCGTTTGATCGAGCCCGATATCCTTGAGTACGATCCTAAGCGGAAACAATTCCTGCAGGAAATCATCGTTGAGCACGACTTGGAGCCTTTTGAGGCATCTAAGGAGACTGCGGAACAGTTCAGCCTGGAACAGGGTGATAAGGTGGAGGTGTTCCCCATTCCTGATGGCGATCAGTGGACTGTGCGTTTGCTCAAGGGCGCTAGGCTCCTTGTTCCCAAGGCTCTGCAATACAATAGGTTGGTCGCTGGTCAGATCCCGTCAGGGTGGAATGCCCGTCGCTATGGCATACCCGAGGACATCTGTGAGCAGGTCGATGAAATTACTCTCTACACACTCGTGGCCACTGTTGAGGCTCTTCTTGCTGCTGGAATTACGGATCCCTATGAGTTTTACAAATATGTTCACGTTAGTGAAGTTGGTAACGCTTCAGGAAGCGGTATGGGTGGCATGACTGCCTTGCGCAAAATGTTCAAGGATCGCTACCTCGACAAGGCCGTTCAGAACGACATTTTGCAAGAGTCGTTCATCAATACCATGTCCGCCTGGGTCAACATGCTGCTGTTATCTTCTTCTGGTCCTCTTAAGACACCGGTTGGTGCTTGTGCTACTGCTGTCGAATCTGTTGACACTGGTGTTGAGCTGATTCGCAACGGCGCTGCTCGTGTCGTGATTGTCGGTGGATACGATGACATCAAGGAGGAAGGTATTCAGGAATTCGGTAACATGAATGCCACATCCAACTCTGTGACCGAGATGGAACATGGAAGAACTCCTCGCGAGATGTCTCGCCCCACTACCACCACCAGGTCTGGATTCATGGAGGCCCATGGAAGCGGTATTCAGGTGCTCATGAATGCCCAGCTGGCTATTGATATGGGTGTTCCTGTTTATGGTATCGTTGCTCTCACTGCGACCGCTAGTGATAAGATTGGTAGATCTGTCCCTGCACCAGGAAAGGGTATCATGACTGTTGCTCGCGAGGTTGCTCCGGTTGGCAAGTATCCGCCTCTAGACATTTCCTACAGACGCCGCCAGTTGGATATGCGTCGCCGGCAGATAAAGGAATGGGTTGAGGCCGAGCACGAGTACCTGCGGGAGCAAGCCGCAACGTCCGACATGTCCTCTGAAGAGCACACTGAGCAGCTCAAGGTCATCTCCGATAGTGCGCGTCGCCAAGAAAAGGAGGCTCAGGACACGTGGGGCAACAACTTCTACCGCAAGGACCCGCATATTGCCCCTATTCGGGGAGCTTTGGCAACTTGGGACCTCTCTATCGACGATATTGGTGTTGCATCTTTCCACGGTACATCTACCAAAGCTAATGACAAGAATGAGAGCTCTGCTATCCACGACATGCTGGTCCACCTTGGTCGCTCTAAGGGTAACCCAGTGCTAGGTGTCTTTCAGAAGTACCTCACAGGCCACCCCAAGGGTGCTGCCGGTGCATGGATGTTGAACGGAGTGCTGCAGTCGCTTAACTCGGGCCTAGTCCCCGGAAACAGAAACGCCGACAACATCGATCCTGCATTGCAAGAATACGACAGAATCCTCTATCCGTCGGTCACTCTTCAGACCTACGGTATTAAAGCGGCCACTGTCACCTCTTTTGGCTTCGGTCAAAAGGGTGCCATTGCCGTAGTTGTCCATCCTGACTACTTGTTCTCCGTGTTGGACCGCAACACATACGAGAAGTATGCCGAGAAGGTGCACAAAAGATACGTCAAGGTCTACAGGTACTTGCACGATGCTATGTGCAATAACGACATGTTTAATGCCAAGGATAAGGCTCCTTATACACCGGAGCAGGAGACAGCCGTGTACATGAATCCTCTGGCCCGTGTGGACGACAGTTACAAGTTCCCCAAGACCCATAAGAAAGAGGAGAAAACCGAGCAAATCCTGACTGACATGGTCAAGTCGGTCAGCTCTACCGAGTCTGTGGGCGTCGATGTCGAGCTATTGTCGTCTATCAACATTGATAACCAGAACTTCCTGGACCGTAACTTCACGGTCACTGAGCAAAAATACTGCAAGAATGCACCCGATCCCAGGGCCTCCTTTGCCGGCACTTGGAGCGCCAAAGAAGCAGTGTTTAAATCCCTTGGTGTTACCAGTCAGGGGGGCGGGGCACCTCTCATCGAGATCGAGATCGTTCGTCGTGAAACTGGCCCCCAGGTCCACTTGCACGGAACAGCGGCCGAGTGCGCTGGAAGTCGCAAGATTCGTGTAAGCATTTCTCACGATGATACACAGGCAGTAGCCGTCGCAGTTGCTAGCCCTCAGTAGATACGCGTTAATTCATTATCATTATAAATAAACTTTCACTAGTGCGACTTGTACTGGAACACAAAGCTCACGACACCAGTGTCAGCTTCTTGTTGCAAAAGCTTGTCGCCAATTTTCGGCAGCTGCCCGCCGGGAATGTGATCCCAGGTGGTCGCTGCTCCGTAGAGTTGGGCTGCGGCGCCAATAAGCTGCTTCTCAGGAGAGCATCGCTTGCATTTGAAGGTGTCATGGGTCTCACAGTTGGTGTTCTTATTATAGAGGAACAGTTTGCGAAGGTCTTCCGATGAGAAAAGACGTTCTGCATCTGTGTTCTCGTCAACAACACAGGAGCTCAGAGTCTGTTTCATGGACTGTCGCTGATAGATCTTCTCCTCGATAGAACCCGTGGCAATGAACCGGTATACGAAGCAGTCCTTCTTCTGGCCATCACGCCACACTCGCGCCAGGGCCTGCTGATCAGCGGCCGGATTCCAGTCAGGGTCAAGCAATATCAGTCTGTTGGCACCTATGAGGTTTATACCGCAGCCACCAGCTTTGGAGCTGAGGAGGAATATAAACTCTGGGCTATTTGGGTCGTTGAACCTGTCGACAAGTTTTTGGCGCTTGTTAATGGCCAAGGTGCCGTCGAGTCGTATGCATCCGTAGCGCTTGTCGCGACACATTTTCTCAATCAGGTCGAGCGTCTGGGTGTAGTTTGAAATTAGGACAATTTTGTCATTGGTATCGATATGGATTCTGTGCAGCATACGCTCAAGGACCATGAATTTTCCACTATAGTGCGTGCGGATATCGCGGTCGCGACCGCGGCTTTGCGGGGGCACGTAGCCCGCTGGTACCACAGACTTGTAATCCTTAAATTCCCGCTCAATGTCAATTAAATCAGGGTGGTTGCAGATCTTCTTCAGAACATTAATTGCATTAAGCGCGGTTTGCCCGCTGCTGCCCGAAGTCAGTTTGTCTATGCGCGACTTGGTGTAGCTGTTGTAAAGGCTCTCCTGGAACTCTGAGAGGTTGCAAAACACCACATGCTCGTACTTGACAGGCAGGTACTTGGACAGAATGTCGTTAGTGCGCCTGATGATGAAGTTCTTCACCAGACCCAAAAGCCGTTGGAGCACCTCCTCTCCCTCCTGAATCTGCTTGTCTGTGGCACTCGCATCTCTGCCGCGCAAGATTTTTAGCTCGTAGTTTTTGCGGAACTCGTTCCTGTCACCCAAAAGACCCGGATTTGCAAACGATAGCAGCGAAAAGTACTCGCTGAGATCATTTTGGACCGGTGTGCCGGACAAGATCACCCGCCTTTTGGCGTTCAGCGCATCAAGCGCGGTAAATGTTTGCGAATCACCGTTTTTGAGTCTGTGACCCTCGTCTGCAAGCAGGAGCCCGATCTCTGTGTTTGCAAGCTCCCCTGCATTGCGACGGAGCGTTTCGTAGGATATAATGAGTACAGGGCGGGTTATCTCGCGGCCCCGTACGCTCGCCCAGCTGCGCAACGCTGCGATAAGTTCAGATGGCTTGACAGACTTGCCATCGATGGCAAGCGCCGGTAGTGCGTCTGGTCCCAGCCACTTGACCAGCTCGTTTGCCCAATTGCGCACGAGGCTACTGGGACACACTATCACGCCCTTTTGAATCGTGGGCTTCCGCGACTCTGGTGACTGTTTCAGCAGGGTCCACAATAGCGCGATACACTGCAGCGTTTTGCCGAGTCCCATCTCATCCGCCATTATACAGCCATTCGCCTGCGGATCGATAAGCCCGGTGGTGCAACGATAGAGGAACTTGACGCCATCTACCTGGTGCGGTCGCAGAATTCGAGCCAGCTTGGGATCTATGACAACCGGCACCTTGTTGGTGACCTCGACTACAGGTTTGTTGAGTCCAAGGATTTCCACGAGAGACTTGCCTTTGAGGCGGGTCTCTGTGGCGTCCTGGGTTTTCGTTTCTTCTGATACCGGCTCAACACCGCCGGCATTGAGCGCCTCCTCCGCCTGGAGCTCGTCCTTCCGATCGTCTATCGTCGGGTCGTACAGCACGATCGCGAATTCGCCGCACGGATCGTGCAGCGGTCGGGGAAGAAGCACCCGTTTTCGAGTAAGTCCTAGCGAAGGCGGCTCCCAGGGCCCGCTGCGCTTCGTCTTCAGTGGGATTTTGAACTCCTTGCTCAGAATTGAGGCATCACCAGTTTGGGGACGCACCCCCAGCACATTCACAGACAGGTCCCGCAACGGCAAGTCCTCCGCCCCCTCGCCGTAGTTGACGACCTTCCGAGACTTGCGACGCGCATTGCGCGTGATCTCCATCGGCACCCTGAACGGCTGCGTGAGCCGTCCCGGCTCTTGGGTTGGGGCAACCTTTTTGTGGTACATGTCAACGGAAAATCCACGCGTGAAGACGCGGACACGCTCTCGTCCACGTGACCGGGATCATCCTCGACGTCCGGCTGGCAGCAGCGGGGTGAGCAGCGATGCACCATTGTGTACATATCATCTAATTAATTGGCGAGCAAAGCTCATAGCTATCTGATAAACACCGTTGGGCGCCGGGAGCATCAAACCTTGCGGCGACGCACGTCGGTCTTGACAGGCTGCAAGTCCGTCTCAGTCTCGACCACAACGGTGGGTACGTCGACAGGCTCGATGACTGGCTCGATGACCACGGGGGCCACGGGGGCCACGGGGCCTTTAGCCGGCTTGGTCGTCTTGGCCACCTTGGCCTTTTTCTCTTGCTCGATGCGGGGGATCTCCTTGCCGGTGACGGTCTTGAGCACAGCGTTGAAGAGCCCGAACAGGCCCACGGTGATCAGGCCAAACACGAAACTGAAGATGACAGTAGCAAGAGGATGGTTGCGCAGAGCACCAACTTTGTCGTACGAGAACTCGGTGATGAACTCGTTGTAAGAGCGGGCCAGGAAGTACAGCGGGTCGGCCTTAAAGTCGTCGAACGCGCTGCCCTCGCTGTCCTCCGGCGACTGGGCAGGGGGCACGTGGCGCGAATTCTCAAGCGTCTCGACGTAGAACTTGGGCGACCAGGTGGCATTGCCGAGAAGCTCGGCCTCCTCGACAGAGTGGCCAATGTAGAAGTTGTCGAACAGGATATCGGGCTGCATGGTCCACAGCTCGAGTCCAACGCCTCCAATGGGCTCAAGGTTACCGGGGCGGCTGGTCTCGTCATACTCTGGGTTGGGAATCTTGCGAGGGGCCCATTCACCCTTGTAGGCAGGGTTCAGGACAGTAGGCTGCGACCATTTGCCCTTGTACTCCGGGTTCTTGATGAGCGGCACAGTCCATTTGCCGCAGCCAGATAGACCCTTGCAAGCTGGGTTCTCAACGAGAGGCGCAATCCACTCTCCGTCCTCTTCCTCGTCCCACTCCTCAGGCTGAGAGGCGTCGGGGTCAGCGATGTAGGCCTCGAGGTCGACCCGCCAGTCCTCTGGCTGTACGGCATCGGGATCTGGAATGCGCTGAGGCGCATCCTCGTCCCAGTCGTCGGGCTTCTCGGCCTGGTCTGGGTCAGGTATGTACTGCTCCTCGACCCAGTCCTCAGGCTTGGTGTCCTCAGGGTCGTCGATCTCCCGAGGGGGGTTGAGTTCTGGCTTGAACGCGTGCTCGTCAAGTAGCGAGCCGGCTAAGGCTACATTGCCGTTGATGCGGATCTCGAACGTCTGATCGCGGTTGAGGATCAGCGTGTACAGAGTGCTGAGCTTGCCCGATCGGGTGCGCGGCGGCGTACGCAGGTGCTTCTCCTCGTACTCGCCTGTGGCGGCGTCCCGTGTCCGAATGATCAGGTGCACCTTGTCGGTGTGGCCGCATTTGTCCGGGCCGAACATGACTACGTACGGGGTGTCGCTGGAGAACTCCTCACTGTCAAGGTCTGCGGACGCAGCAAGCAGCTTGACGTAGGCACCACCGCACTGCAGGCCCTGCTGCAGCTTGACCTCGTACTGGAGGACCAGCGTGTTGTCCGTGTTGTCGAGCACCTGGTCGAACTTGCGCGAGATCGCATGGAGCGCCGCCGGCGTCTTCAGAACAAGACCCTTGTCGTGGACAAAGCCAGGCACTTCCGTGGGCTCCTCAAATGCCCACTCGCCCACGTACGAGTAGCCCTCCGCAGAGTCCTTCTTGAGCGCAGACGACGTGTGCCAGCGCTCAAACAGCGCATCGGGGCTGTCGGCAAACTGCTCGAACAGCACCGCCGACGCAAAGTCCTTGGGGTCGGGGTACGGCTCGAAGTCGGGGTGTTCCACGGGGTCGCTACCCGCGGCCTGGCCCGCGGTCTCGGCCTTGTTGACACGCTCGCCGTGGACTTGGAAGCCGCCGCGCTCGTCCTGATCAACATGTTTAACCCGCTGGACAGGGGGCTGCTCGGCCGCAAGCGCAGCACTCAGCACGCTGGCAAGAACAAAGCTCGTCTTCATTGGATGGTGGGGGTTGCGTGGCTTTTGTCAGGTGCGTCAGCCAAGACAACCCGAGCGGCAGCCAAGCTGCAGCGCCGCATGTCTCAGAATACTGACGGCGCAAGGTGAATCTGCGCTGGGTCGAATTGAGGTGTGCTGCCGCTCCTGAGGAGCGAGCCCCCGGTCTATAATCTGTGCCATCTGGGTGACAAACTTATCCTGATCCCCCACACCTGGCGGCCGCTCAATAGGTAGGTCGTATACTGGCGCAGCAGGTCCAGGATGAGCTCGAAATCGCTGCTGTGGGCGCTCAGCTGGGTTCCCGTGGGCGTCACGTTCACGCAGGTCGTGGGCCAGCTGTCGTGGATCCAGGGCACGTCCATGCAGCCGGCGCTCAATCCCGACACGTCGCTGGGCACGCGCGACCTGGTGTGGCTGCGCCGCTACGGGCTCCACCGGCCTGGGGTCCTGCGCTCCGGCGACGTCGTGGTGTTCCGCTCGCCGCTCGACCCGCACAAAATAATGGTCAAGCGCATTCTCGCCATGAGCGGCGACCTCGTGCACCCGCGGGCGGCTTCAAAGTACCCGCGCGACGAGGTGCGCGTGCCCGTCAACCACGTGTGGCTCGAGGGAGACAACATTCACTCTGTAGATAGCAACACCTTCGGGCCCGTGTCGACAGGCCTGATTTTCGGCAGGGTCTCGTACATCCTGTTCCCACCCTCGCGGTTCGGCGACGTTCCCGCTGGTGGCCGCAACCCGTACACGCCCTGACTATGCTTCCACGCTGGGGCCAGCTGTGCCGCACGCTTAGACTAATAGTATATACATTATGGAGGCAGGTAGGCCGTGGGCCGTTCAGGCGACTCTAAACTAGCGTTAGCTGGACGTTCAGTGTGGACACGCCGTGGGCGATCTGAGTCGCATCTGGCTGTGGTGCTCAACTCGCTGGCTGTGTGCTCAACTAGCTGGCGCTGGCTTTGCGCTGGTCAGTCTCATTTTGATGAAGCATCAGGTTGCGCGGGATGCACGCCCCCCGCGACGTCCGCGGGTGCCTGAGTGTTGCTCATGAGCTGGGCAAGCACATCCATCTCGTTCTCTTCCACGGGCGCCTGCTCGCGCAGCTCCTTAATCAGTTCCACACCCGAAGCAATGCCCTCTGGCGTGTGCTCGCATGTGAACAGCAGGAACGCCTCGCGCACGGTGCGCACGTCCACGACCTCCGTCTGGTCGCTGGCGTAGCGCTGCAGCTTAAGCCGTGCGACAACATACAGCCCGTCAAGGACAGCCGGGTCGGGAAAGTTGGCCTCGAGCATCGGATTGATCCCGAAAAACGCGTACTGGAACCGCTCCAGCTGTGAGGTCACCTCGGCGTCCGCGCTGGCATCTGCCTCGAGGTACTCCTTAGAGAACTCGTTAAGCAGCGCAGGGTATTCGGTCTTGAGACTCAGCTGGCCTCGGCGCCAGGCGTGGTACCGCTCACTGAGCACATGGCGAATGCGCCACATTGTCGTCCTTACACCCTCTATTGCGGTGTCAAACGCAGATCCAGCTCCGGCACCAATCGTCTCTTTCCCGGGATCACTCGACCACGACTTGACAAGAAACGCTTCCCGCGCTAGCCGGTTCCACTCCTTTAGGCACACATACCACAACGTGTGCAGGTCCTCGAACGACTTGCGACGGAGCTGCGGGATCGACCACGGGTTTCCAACCTCTTTGAGGGCATCGGGCATGCGCAAGTAGGAGCGATCGCCGAAAAACTGCCACAGTGGGTGGTCGTCAGGCACCTTGACGTCGCTGACCCGGGGTTCCTGGGGCGGCCGCAGCACCAGAGACTTTTTGTTGGGCGCGGCCCGCCGCGCAGCTATCCGTGCAGTCGAGAACCGTCTCATTCTTGCCGTGGCTGCTGATGCAAAGCGCTCTGGCCTGAAATTTCAGAACTCATTGTGACTAAGCGGTGCTCCGTGACTAACCCAGGCCCTTCTGCTCTGCCATATTCAACCTGGCCGCTCAGCTCCCTGCAACATGCCAACGCCACTAGATATGGTGCGGGCGCTGCTAGACGAGTCAATAATCGTCAAATTAAGAAACAACCGCGAGCTACGCGGCACTCTCCACGCGTTCGACGAGCACTGCAACATGGTCCTAGGCGACGTCGAGGAGACCATCTACGCCCTGGACGAAAGTGGCGACATCACATCCCGCTCTACGCGCAGTGAAATGCTTTTTGTGCGCGGTGACTCTGTGATTTTAATCCGCAGCTAGGTTTGCTGTTCGCTGGCTCGATCACTCCACCCGCACTCACATGCTGTGTCTCCGGTAGCGCACAGGCTGCGGGCCCTTCAAGTTAGACACTCCAGGGACGATAGGCATTTCCTTTTTCTCAGTCAGTTCCCTCAGTTTCCGCAAGGTGTACGCGTAGCCAACGGTAACTATTTCGTCGAACTTTCCGAAATCCAGTGTTGCGTACATGTCAATAGGAGGACGCAGGTATATAACACCAGATGTATTTTTAGCTTCTTCCAATGCCTTTACTGAAGACACATAAGCTAGACGAGCCTGGATCTCTGCCAGGTTGGGTACGCGAGGGTGGCTCGAGAACGGGTTCCACCGGTTGAACAACACCCAGAGCCCGCTCAAGGTATCCCCGTAATGCATCTCTGTTGTATCATCAACGCTTCCGACATCCACTGCGAAAATGTGCTTTGCACCCATCTGCCTCATTGCTCTCACTGGCAGATTGTCCATGTACCCACCGTCAAGTAACATCTGTCCCTTGCTCTCAATGGGTGGAACTAAGCCCGCCAAAGACATAGATGCGCGGATGTACCGCCAAGCATACCCTGTCTTATGGATTTCCATGCGAGATTGTGTGAGGTTGGTGGTATTGTTAAAGTACTGCAGCCAAAAGTCTTCCATGCGCGAATCCCCGAACGTCTTCCAAATTCCCCGGTTAAACTCGTGGCCAGTCGTATATGACGTGGTCGGATATGTTACGTCAAGCACCATTCGCCACAGAGACGCCATGCGCCCCGCGAACTTCTTAGCACGCCCATAAACAGGCACCACGTCGAACTCTCGTGCGTACAGTCCCCCAACAAAGGACCCGATCGACGTGCCACCCACCATATCTACCGGCACACCCGCTTCGTCTAATGCTCTCAGGACACCAATGTGTGAAAGCCCGCGGGCCCCACCCCCACCCAGCACGAGACCAACAGCCTCTCCAGACAAAATGCGGGCTATCCGGTTGAAGTCATTTTTAAACCTGTACCGGTTGTGAGCAGTTACCACCGTAGGTTTTGGCTTGGGGCGGTTGAAAATCTCTTCCTGTACTTTGTTCTTGATCTGCCGCAACCTCTTGAGACTCTGCTTATCCAGTCGCTCTTTTCTGCTGGGTGTTGCTTCGCTTGGTTTGAACTCCATCTGAACGTGGTGATGGGTGGTAACCCATGGTCTGTTTTTCAACCATTTGGCGGTAGATCCACTCTCCACGATAGAGCTCTGATGTAACAGGACAAGGTGTGATCGCGCACTTGCGCGAGACTTTACAACAAGCTTCTCGTACTCGCCAAAGGTAGGCGGCTCCGAGGCATCGGCGACCAGTAGGATGCAGTCGGCATGATCTATACAGGTTTTTGTCCACTGAGACTTGGCCGGTGCATCTGCAACATATACTACCGTCTCGTGTTGCTGCTCAAGATCCGCAAGATATGTCTTCAACTTGAGTAGACCCAGCTTGCTGAATGCATACCGTCCCAGGTACCCTAGGACTGTGGCGTTTGTGAGCATGGCAATGTCACGTCCATTCCCTCGAAAAGCAGTTGCTAGTTTCTGAGCAAACTCTTGAATTGGTAGTCCCTCTGTCAGCGGCAAGATTGCAACCGTGCGGATGTTCGTGGTGGGGTTTTTCACCAGACCTTCATCACGCCTAAATACTTCGCCGGCCACAATCTTGGCCATCTCAAATGTGGACTGGGGGAACATTTGGGCCAGTAGCTCCACCAACACTCGCGGAAATCGGGCTAGTTCAGTTTCCCTCACTCCAACAGCAGTGGTCCGGTACTTGTCGCCTAAGAATACTTCTAGCTGGCCAAGCGAAGATCCTTGACCATACTCGCCCTTGAGGGAAGAAACCGTCTTTGCAGCGTCGGATTCCTCGTTCTCAGTAAACATGCGCAGTCGACCATTCAGAACGAAATATATCGCATCTGCCTCGTCACCCTCTCGGAACAAGATTTCTCCTGATTTAATGTTGACCCATTCAAGAGCAAAATCAAGCAGAATAGTCGGCCGTGTCAAGAACGACACCAGTGTCTTGGCGATGCTCAGATAGAATAGCGGGTAGCGATCAGCAAGCTTCTCAAACTTTTCACGAGGCAGGTGCGCCACACACACGTCTGTCTTGGCAGTGATATTGACGTGGGCACAATAGCTAGCAACCGTCTCTAGGTAGCCCGCAACACCGCCGGGATTTACGTCGTAGAGGTCGCGATGGACGCCATCTGAGATACCGTAGAGACTCAACGTGCCATCCATGACGTAGTAGATCCCTCCAGCTTTTTCACCTTCTGAGGAAACGGTAGTCCCCTTTCTGAAAAACATGATGTCTATACTGTCAGAAGCCTGTTCTACAATCGTTTCGTATGACACACTGTGCCTTGATGACGCTGCTCCATCATCTAGCGACATAGTTTCACTGGGTACATTGTCAGAAGAGGATAAGTTTAGATTCATCCTCACACCAGTCTGTGGGAGAACTAGAGGGCTGTTAGGGGTACTCAGTACCACGCTACCCTTTTGAGACCGCGGTAATACTGTTGAATCGAAGCCAATAATAGCAAACATTTCTTCGACAAGCGCTCTTCTGAGTGCGGCGTCTTCTGTCTCCTTACTCCCGCTGCTGAACTCGTTTTCGGGCTGGAAGGTCAAGTTATGCCATAATGGTGCGCGTCGGACCACGGCAGTGACCTCGCTCTTTTTGATATCTTCTATCGATGCACGCCGCCATGCCGGGGTGGCTTTGGCATTCGGTACCATGTTGGCTCCATCGTGGGCAAGGACACTGAGGGAACTCTCTGTCCTCGATAACGCAACGTTGGACAGCAGATCACCTGGATAGCTTTTATCGACTTGATGCTCGAGGTGGAGGTGGTGCGACGTGAAATGTGACCCGCTGGGGAGAACCCTCCCCTTTTTGCGTGCCTTCAGGCTGAACACGTTCTCGTGCGGCTCGTCTTGGGCCAGCGCGCGCAGTCGCTGGACGCCTCCATCACGAAGCCATGATGGTAAATTCGACCTAGCATACTCGTTGAGCAGCTTTTCTGTGTCGTAGATGTGGGGGGTGAGATCAAGGTAGTTGTGACAGGTGCGGAAAGTGACTCGCGACCACCGTAGTAGAATCACCTGCACGATGCTGGCCGTTTGTGATGGATATTTCCGGGTAAGCAGTCTAAACGATTCGGATGGGATGACGGCGATTGTGCTAGCCGTCTTGCCGACAGCTATGACATCGTGATTGAACTGAGCAAAGTCACTCGAGCGAACCTCGGGCTCCGTCCGCACGCCGTTCAGGTCTATGTCGGGGACATCCTCGGTTCCGAGACCGGAAGGGTGGCTGAGGGTGTCATTCAGCTGCACCTCATCGGCGAAGAGGGCCAAGATTGAGAACAGGGATGAGATGGGGGCAGCGCGGTTCACCTCGTTGAGCAACTGGTATTCACCACTGTCGTCATGTCGAACATCTGCGCCGCGGCAGTAGACCTGGACGCACCCGTCGATTGCTAGGGCAAACCCGTCCAAGTCTTTGAGCTTGACGCTCTCGCCCACGTCTAGCCGGTGGGTACGCATGTGCCGGGTCAATTCGTGGAAAACCTTCCGGTCAAGGTAGCCAAACACTTTTATAGCACTGAGAAATTCGTCGAAATAGGTGGCGTATCCAGGCTTTGCCTGGTCGTTGGTTTCCTCGTTGTCGTCGAGCCACATGTCTGCAGCAGACGTTTCCGCATCTTCGCGATCAAGAGGCAGGCGCGAGTACTTGGTCATAAAGCGGTACCGTACAAATGCCCACGCTACTGCGAACAGAACTATGAGTGCGATCACGATGGATGAAACGCGCAGAGTTATGGAAAAGCTACGGCTGAGTACTGTGGCCACGGACGCGAGCGCCGAGTGGATCACCGCATTCACTCTGCCCAGACCCCATCTCAGTAGGCAATTGAGTAGGACCAGTGGGTTGAACGGAACTCCGTGCCCGCCCTCCACACCGCTGTCCGTCTCTTTCTCCATCACAAGGCTCACGTTAAGTAATCGCTAAGACTAAAGCATGCGATGGTCGCCGTGGCTGCGCTCTGTGCAGAAACTGGTGGCAGATCCGCGCCATGTAAATAGCTTTGCGGATCTTAAAATCCCTGCGGCAGTGAGCGCACGCCTTCCCGCGCACGCTGACGCGCCGCTTCCGGTGCAAAAGAAAATGCTGGTGCTGAACCGGTCGGGCTACTCGGTGATGGCACGCTCAGTGGCCGGGTCTGGCAAGTCTACCGCTGCAATTCTTGCCATGGCATCGGCGCCCCCGGTGACTGGTGGGATCACGAACCTGGTGCTGGTTCCTACACCGGTGTTGGCGAACCAGTACGCAGAGTCTCTACGGTCATTTGCAGAAGGCACCGACACTCAAACCATCCGGGAATTGTATAGAACAGGCGAGATATCTGAGGATGAACAGCAGTACAGGGCTGTCAAGCAAGGCGTTCCAACCACTTTAATCGCAACCCCGACTAGGCTACTTGATTATCTTACGCATGCACCATCGCTAGTGCCCCTAGAGAACTTGCGCCAGCTGGTAGTGGACGAGTTGGATATGTTCCAAAAAGAGCGGGACAGTACCAATCCTCTCGAAATTGCACTCGAGTACATCCTAAAGCGGACGAATCCGGTCATTACGTTGATGTCAAGCCTCGACACGAAGCTCCAATTCAGCAAGCTGCCGCAGCTACTAGAGGAGGCGTCTGAAAAGAGGAATATGGTGGAAGTAAATGTACAGCCTTTGGGTCCACTTAGGACCAAAGTGCGTGTTGTCGGGATTGATGGCCACGATCTCGACATCACAAACGTGGACCAGACAGGCAGCTCGGGCACTCCAGATAAGCCTAGTCCCGGCACGCCGAAACTTGAGAGCTACGGCGACGCTCTTAGAAACGTTTGGAAGGGCAGTGGCATCGTCGTGGTTCCGGGTGCAGTGTCGGTCAAGGGCTTTCAGGAGTATGCAGAAAAGCGGTTTGGGTTTGAGCCACTGATAGTGCACAGCGGGGACCTAGCTGGAATAAATATCTCGGACCTTGAGAACCTGTACATTCTCTCGTGGGACACTTCGTTCAACCTACGTAAACTAGCATGGACGCTCCGGGGAAGTGATCCGAACATCATTATTGGCCTTGTCGACGGAAACGCAGACCTCGCTCGATTGGTTGCGTCGGAGATCAGCTCTCTCTAGCAACACTGCACATTGAAACGGGCACCAGCGCGACCAGATCTAGCATAACTGTATTGATGAGAACCAGCATTATTGTCGAGGCGACACAAGACAGACTCGTACTATTGCAACCAACCCGGGCGAGCACGATGCCAGCGTCAGCATTTTTCTCTGGCGATACCCACCAGCAGGAATTTGTACATAACTAGCATATTGTATTCAAACGAGACGAGATCTCCTCCCTAGCACTAGCGGTTAGCCGTAACCAACTCAGCGTCGTGGATACGGAAGCGCCCGGTGACAGTGCTCGACAATCTCGATATAATCCGGCTCATTCTCAGGGGTAATAACGCCGTGGCGTATGAGGAAATCAACGAGCACTAGCGCGCAGTTGTACTTGAAGTCGCCAGCCGCGAGATGGGACTGGACCTCTGGCAAACTCATCTCCATGAACTCATCTACCTCTCCGTCCTCAGGCTTTGGGACAACCCCTTCCTCAAGAACTAGGTCGTACACGTACTCGACCTCAGGCTGGAAAACGCCCTTCTCAGAGTCCAGGTCGCTCTGCGCCTGAAACTCGTAGGTAACAACACCGACCGCAACAATGTGATTTTCGACATAATCGGCCGACAGTCCGGCCTCCTCCTGGCTTTCCTTGATACTCGTCTGCAACGGGCCGTGCGGGTACCCGAGCCCTCCTGCAACAGTGTTGTCAAGGGCACCGGGGTACGTGGGCTTAGTCCACGACCTGCGGGGCACCCACAGCCTGTAGTCCTGCGGCGATGGTGCGGGCACGTATCCGGTTATATGCGATCCGTAGGTGACCAGTCCAAACAAGCACGCCGCGCTGCGCTCGATCAGGAAATACAGCTGCCTCGAGGGACTGTACACCGGGTATAACTCATTGCGCCACCCCTCAAGCACAGAAAAGCGCTTCGATTCGCGCAGCTTATCGCAGAGCCGCTTCATGAAACCTGTTCTCTCGCGCTCGTTCTCCAGCGAGACCATTGTGACCGTCCTGTCGGACGCGTTGATCTCGAGCTGCTCGCCCGCGAGCGCGTCCACAACGAACGGCAGCATTTTCCCCAGCGTCAGTCCGTCGTGGCTCTTGAAAAAGTACACATCCTTGTGGACGAGATGGGGCGACGAGTCCACCTGGCGGACCAGTTCTAAGTGAGACAGTCCCATGTGGGGTGCTTACGGAGCCGACCCCAGTTCACGCGATTAAAAGGCCCAGGGCATCCCGGAACGCCCGCGTCGGATTGCTGCGAACACTTTTATCGAGAATATATTTGCCGTGGGGCACGCTGACCCGGGGCGGTAGCCGCGCCACGTCGTAAATTAAATTGGCGCGTCAACTAGCACCTCGTAAGCAACGCCAAAGGCTCAGGCTGAACGCGACATGAGCGCGGCAGAGCTCGACAAGTTCGAAGACACATTGCGGTGCACGATATGCAAAGAACTGTTCAAAGTACCCACAGCAACTAACTGCGGGCACACATTCTGCAGTGTTTGCATACGTCGCCATTTGAATGTCACAGCCAAATGCCCACTGTGCCAGGCACCGGCCCAGACCGCCACGCTACGGGCTAGTAAAACGATCGAAGACATCGTGGATGCGTGGGAGGACTACAAGCGGCGGCTAGAGGAGGCTGTGACCAGCGAGCCCAGGACAAACCCCACTGGGCACCAGCCTGGGCACCAGCCTGGGCCCCAGGCGGCGACAGATTCCTCGGAGAATATAGTGTCAGAGAACGTTCTGTCAACGGACCAGAGCATCACGTCAATGTCCTCTATGCATAGCTCGCCCGCTGCCCCAATAGAGGACAGTTTACCATTGCCAGTGGGATTTAGCCCGTGTCCTGTGTGCGAGCAAATCCTGCCTATAGTGCTGATTGAGGGGCCCCATCTGCAACGGTGCTTGCTGGAAAAGGAAAAGGGAAGACCTACGAGCCGAATCGCGGTCCAAGGAACTACGAGCCGAATCATGGGCCAAGGAGCTACGAGCGGAAGATCGGAAAGGCTAAACGCCAAGGAGCCTTTACAAAAGAAGGCGCTGGTGAACTACAAGGACTATAACGACAAGAAGCTGCGCCAGCTGCTTAAGGAGGATTGCCTCAGCACGAGGGGTACGCGAAAGCGGATGGAGGAGCGTCACCAGGAATGGCTCTTACAGTGGAACGCCAATCGGGAAAGCCAGCGTCCTCTTCCTGTGCACAAGCTGCGCGAGCGGCTGAGGGAGTGGGACACGGCCCAGGACAGTCTGGCACGGACCACGGAAAAGATCAGCACCGACGACTGGACGCGGCAGCATGCCGAGCAGTTTGCAGAGCTTGCGGAACAGGCTCGCACCCATATGGGTCGGCGTCGGAGCCGTCCACGGAAACGA